>BLXT01002311.1:105335-118508 GCA_019648995.1 Plakobranchus ocellatus | reverse complement strand
GAGAGAGAGAGAGAGAGAGAGAGAGAGAGAAAGAGAGAGAGGGAGAGAGAGATTAACTTTTGTTTCAATATAATCACAAAATAGGCAAAAGGCCCTTTTTCATTTGGCAGTTAATAACACACAATTGAATTCAATGAGATAATTATAACAACGTGAACAAGTTAAATTTTCCATCAATATGGGGGAAGGGTGCCTGTCATTTTTTTTTCAGTTGAACTTGGCCGATTTTTTTTCAGGCGTATGATTGTTTCACTCTTCGTTCTCTATTGAACGCGCCCCAGGTTTAGTACAAAGTAATCTACCTTCAGACAGAATGGAAAAAGTACTCGATCATCTCACGTTTATGCAATGTTTGTTTACAACCTGCTAAGTTGAGTTTCGTAAGGTGGCCTGAAAATAGGGTTGTGAAACAAGGAAACTGGAGACTGCCAAGAGCGTTACAACACAAATAAATCTCTGAGCGGCTATCATCTAAATGTGAGAAAGTAGAGAGACACAGACCGTTATCCATTCTGGAACAAGATCTACTACCGAAGGACCTAAGTAGGCCTAGTGAGCGTGAGGGTAAACCCTATGCTGTGCTTGCAGGCTGTGCAGATCATTTACTTTCGGGCATGTAACATTAGCATATTTAGGCTTTGGAGATGAATAAGATCTCGTTAAGCAGACCAAAACAGCTAAAAATCTAGATTGGTATTTGGATTTAACCAGGTAAATTTGCACAAATCCGCACGTCTAAGGGTAGGCCTTATAGATCTAGATGTAAGGAAAATCGAATGCAACACAATTGGTATTTGTTGCCTTTTTTTTCCGGTTAATTCCACTTTCTTCATTAGCTTCTTTTGTTCATTTTTCTTTTCTCTATTTCTTTCTCCTTTAAACACGCTAAGTCCAATGTTACTGATGTTTTTGAAAATAGTGCTTTTTGTAAGTAGTTCATTTATTGTCAGTGTGTTTTGAGCAAAATTTATATTTGATGGGGAGCTGGTGGATTGATGATATATTCCAATAAATACAAATCTTTTACCAAACAATTATTAGATTTTAGATCTTTTGAAGATTTTGAAAGACATGAAAATGTAGTGCCTTACAAATCTATTTACTGAAATATCATCAAAAACAATAAAAAAAATCTTCAAACGTTTCTTGAAAAGTTGAAGGGGTAGACCCCTGAAATGCATTCATTGATAGAAGCAGGTTATTCAGACTTTCAGCCCCAAAAAATTTTTGTAAATTGATACTATTTTGTACCTTGATCTTAGATTGCGAATTAAGTTGAATAAGTAACCTGGCTGTTACAACTGTATAAAATATTATCATCCGGTAAGAAGACATATCAAATATTGTATCTTAGGTGCAGTTTACAAATATTAAATTTTTTTTTCCAATTTTACAACAAATCAGTTAATTTTTAAAATTAATATTTATCATTTAAAATCTTTTTTTTTTTTTGTTTCAAACAAAGACGAGATTTTTTTAAAAGAATTGTGATGTATTGATTTGTAATATAAGGTGTTTTCAGGAGAACTCAATTGAAATGATGGCGTTCAGGCGGGTGTATTCATTACAGAAGGATTTTTTTTATTTCATGCCTCATTGTTTTGCATTAAGAATGATTGACTGAGTCATTATTTGTTATTTGAAACCAAAATGTACAGTGATTTTAGGCTTAAATGTTAAATGTAATTTAAAAGAAATTGAGACCAAGATTTTTTTTTTATTTTATATGTATGCCTCTTCATTTCCATTAAGAATGATTTAACCAGAATTTATACCATTTTTCATTTTATTTTCTATGCTTATTTAAGGCCTAATTGTAATTTTAAAGAAATTGAGATCAAAAGCTTGCTAGTTTCATTTCTACTTGACATCTAATTTCAGCTCATTTATATCCAACTCTGCTAAATGAAGTTTTCCTCTTCCTTGAAAGAATGGGGTGTTGGTGGCACAGTAAATAGAGAATCCACCCTCAGATCTGCAGGGACACTTTAGTTGTGGGTTCAAGCCCCGCCAACACTCCCAGTCCTGATAGAGGGCCTGAAACTATAGCCTGAGATCACCATGTTTTTCTCTGTTTTGGGTTTTTTGCACCTATCATCTCTTAAAACATCCTCAACATATTCTGACCATCTTTTTAGTATTTCCTTCTTTTCCATTAACATTGTTTGTGTTTTTGATTTGATGCAGCCAGGGCTACTGCATTTGATTTTCTTACCGCTGACGTCCTTAATTTTAGCATGCATGAATTTGCTGTCTATATTTAGCTTTTGCTCCATTTCCTGACGTTGTTGACAAATCCATTCTTCTTTCCCTGCGTTGCATTTTATTTTAATGTTTCTGTTTAGGTCTTTGTATTTGGCTTCTACATTTTTTGATTTGCACCCTTCTTTCATTTAACCGAGTATTTCTTTGTTTATCCATTTCTTAAGCTCTTTTTTATCTTTTTTGGGGAACATTTTTCTCTATGACTTCATTAAGTGAATTTTTAATTTCTGACCATAATTCTTCTACTTGTGAGATGTTATTTAGTCTCATGTTTGTTATGCACAGCTATAGCAATTTTGTTTCTTAGTTTTTTATCAGATTTTAGTAAGTCCATTTTGGAATTTAGGATTAGCCTTTCTTAATTTCTTAAGTTTTATCTGAAATTTGCACATTACTGGAATATGATCTGAATTGCAGTCGGCTCCCGGCAGTGATTTTGATGTTTTGATAATGTTTCAAAATTGTTTCTGAATGAGGATGTAATCTATTTTGTTTCTACTTCTATCTCCGGGGCTCTTCCAAGTCCACTTTTGCCTAGGGTGGTTTTGATACCAAGTATTTTTGTGATGGTAAAATCATTGATTTGGCACCATTCAATTAGCCTACTTCCAAGCTCATTTACAGTCCCTATGCCACTGGGCCCAACAACATCTACTCTTTCATCCCCAGCTTTTGCATTGAAATCTCCCATTATCATTATGATGTCCCGCGATTTTAGATAGCCTTTTGCTTTTTCTTTTTCTTCATAAAACTTGTCTACTTCCATAGACCATAGATACAGAACAATTTTCCAGACCATAGATAGATTTGGATTTAAACCTTCACTGATGTTTCCAATACAGGCACTTCATTGACACTCTGAGCTGAGCCGCGCATTTACCGGCTACAAAATGTCAGCACTGCAGTTGCTTCAAAAGTCATCAGGATTAACTTTACAGTCATTAAAAAATGCAGTTCCTCAATGTGTTTGTTCTGCCTGGAGCCACCAAAGTCAGAAAATTGGAAAGGAACGATTCCTCCACATGTCGAGTGGGAACAGCAAGTCCAGGTCTAAGTCAAAAGTACTGAGTCAGTCTTCTATCCTTGTCCAAGATGGGATTGGGTTCGAGGAGCTTCCGATCTTGATGCGCAGAGCTACGAAGGATTCCTTCCCATTCATACCATACTCTTATGCTGGTGCTTCCATAAGAGAGGAGTCGGAATTTGATGTCAGCTTTCGGCAAGCTTTGCAGGGCTGCGGTTCTGTCAACTCCGTCTTCAAGTTGTTAGAAATTCCTCACAATCAGGTGGAGGGATATTCAGCAGCTTTTGCTCTTCAGAGACTTCACGAGCTGAAGAGTTTGAACACAGAGTGGCACGAGATTCACTCGTTCATCCGCTCTGCGGTGATGCGGGAACTCTACGACAGGGTGCAGTCGGACGTTAAGCTTCTCGCCTCCAACACATTACTCTCCCTAGTGGAATGCTACCTCGCTGCAGAGGGCTTCAGCATGTCATGTTTAGATGCAATTAATGAGGAGATTCAGTTGAGACTTGCAGACAATGCCTTCACCATCACAGAACTCATGAACCTAATAGAACTCCTTGAGGAGAATAAGTCGGCAGTCCCTAAACCAAAGCCACTGCAATTAAATGTGGATAACACGACAAAAAACTCAGACTTTGTTTCCCAGACACTTTCAGCACTAACACCAGATTTTGAACCATACCCAGACCTGCATGCACCAAAAACACAGCATTTTGACAAATTCTCAGCTAACGAAAATGTTGAAATACGAGAAGAGATAAAGTCCAAGTGCCAAGAGTTGTATGAAAATGTGTGGATACATCTGGTATCAAGGTTAGTTTTTTATTATATTTTTAATATCTCTTTTTGGTCAGAGAGTTGAACAGTGGACAGGGGTCTTGGGAGTGCTATGAAAGGTCACCAATTTGATCTCTAGAGTGGACCCACTAAGACTTCTGGTTTTTGAGTGTGTGTCCACCCATCTAGTGAATGTGGAGCATGGAGGGAAGTAATTGCAGACTACGTGAAAATGTTGTATGCTAAGAAAAGCTTGTATGAATATTGATATTTCATTCATATTTAAGTTTATCCAATCCAAACATATTGACTGCAATTTCTCAATTGTGAAGACCACAAATTTGAGGGGGAGAGGGGGTTTTCACTTTGGTAAATCAATGTTGTATTAAAAAAGAAAAAAAAGCTCTTTCTTTGTAGACTTAAGAAAAAATGTTTTTAAACAATCCTAAGGAGAGAGATCTAAGTTTGTTGTTTTTCCTTTGCTTATTTCTACTTTCTTTTCTTCTACAACTCTCTGGTGTAGGTATTCAGAGGTAGACGAGAGCACCCTCCCTCTTGTACTACAGGCCCTGTCCCCGAGCAGGAGAAGCCTGGTGCCGCTGCTGGAGAAGGCGGCTGCCAATATTTGGACCGAGCTGACACCAGGCGGGGTCCAGGCCTGTCTCAACAGTCTCTCCCGACTTCGGGTTTATAACTCTGGCCTGATGGTCCACCTAGGTACCTTCTTTTTTTACATTAGATTTCTTTTTTTTTTTTTTTGAACCAAGAATTTGGCCTGGGTATGGAAAGGACATTAAATAATGACATTGTGATATATATTCATTTTATAAATATACTTTGTCCCTCCCTTTTATAAATATATATCTATATATTTATTTTCTTTAGTATCTTAGATTAAGAGGCCATTCATTTTTTTCAAATGTGGAATTGCTTTGGTCTTTGAAAACTCTTTTGCTTTTAACTGCACCACTTAATGAGCTGTAGTATATTTTTCTTCATATTTTAAGTGCGTAAATTATGTCTTTTGTTCACCTTAGGGAGATGGGCGTACGTACATGTTCATCAAATGGATCCAAACCTGTTGTTGTCCTTTCTGGATACCTTCACCAAATTCTGTTTCTTGGATGCTAATCTCATGAAGGTGGTTGAAAAGTGTCTACAACTCAAAGGCACTAAGGTGAGAAATAAGTTGCCTCTATTGTCAGACCAGGTGTTTGTGCAAACTGGTAAGGTCGTTACTCTATTGCTATCTTGGGCTTGCTATCAAGTTTCCAAAGCTATATATGGAAAGTGTATATTATGCACATAGACACATAGAGAAGTGACTAATTTTCACCCCTGTAGTCAACCGTTTCCATTTAAAATCAATCATGCAATTTCTCTTTTTGTGGCGCTGCTACACAAACGCTTTTTTTTTTCAATTGAAGAAAAATTGATTGCATATGAGTGTAGGCCTTTAGCATGTAAAGGAGTTCCTCTCCTGTTTATAAGGAGAAAGAAATGGATGGAAAAGGAGGCTGAATTAACTGATACGTTGTTGTAAAGATTTATAATGTGATGAATGTTACGTTTCTCCTTATGCCTCAGGTCCAGACAGATGTACTGGCATCAAGTGTCGAGTACTGCATGTCTTGCCGCTATTTATCCCCCATTGTACTGGATGCAGCTGCCGCTCACCTAGTGGAAAAAGGCGATTCCTACCAGCCCGTACAGCTTTATGCTATCGTCCGGGCGTTCGGCTACCTCAACTACTTACCCTTAAAACCCTCGGCTTTCCTGAAAAAAGTGAGGAAGGCTTTACACTATCGTTTCTTTTTTAATTTGGTTTCTCTTAAAAAATTTTTTTTCTTCCGTCTTTTCATTCAACTGTTCATTTTGTACTTGCCCTGTGCTTTTTTTTTTTCCTGGAAATATTTTGTTTTTTCCAAGCTGTGTCGAAAAGTAGGACCATCTGTGTCTTTGCTGTGAGGTGTTTTTTTTTTTTTGTGTGTATATGTGTTTTTATTTTTTAAATTGTGCCCTCTGCCATATCAGCAGGAATAAGATATTTTACTTTTTTTTTAAAGAATAATATTAAAACCATTAGGCTTTGGCCATAAGCACAACTATACATATGAACAATGCTATTATATATTGGCGAAAGTCAGGTTTGAAATGCTGGTCAATTGAAATGTCAGTCAGTCCCGATTCATGAAGGTTCCAGTTAATATTCATAAAAGAAAATACATCATTAGAATTTTTTGTGTGAAGTCAAATAGTAGTAGATTCCAAATTTTGCTCTGCACGCCTCATTTGAAAAAAAAAAAAAGTTAACACTACACATTAGTTTTTACAAGCTCCCTTAAGAATGCTTCCAAAACTTGCGGGCAAAGTTTGTAGAGTTGTGATAATAATTAACATTTTGGTGTGTTTCTTTTGGTTTTTGTTTCAGCCAATATAATTTTGTGTGCGTCAAAAAAAGTGCTGTATTTCCTTGCTGCATCAAGCATGATATTCGGTGCGTCATGTTGAGCTGAACTCTGTTTAATTAAATTGCATTCTTTAATTCGTTTTTTTTTTTGTCCATCAGGCAGAAAGCTGTTTGTGGAATCATTTTGACAACCTCCCTGAACGTCAGATCCTTGAAGTTCTTGGATCCCTAACTTTTGTGAATGTCCTTCCCAAAAACTTCTACAGCCGTGTCACCAGCTCATATTTTTACACCAAAGTTGGGGGTAAGTATAAATATTGTTGCCAGTGTTGTTTAGTGGGATTTGAACCATGGCCAAAATATTGCAGAAATTCAATTTGACCCAAAAAGGAATAAACTAGCCGAGGCTGTATTGGGTTGTTGCGCTGCAGCTCACTTGCTCGAGAGCAGCTTAATTTCTCGAATTTCAATCGTTATGCATGAATCTGTATGATTTTTATTTTTTTTAATTCAAGGGAGAAAGAGAATGCAATATTTTTTCTGGTCTTAATTTGGTCAAGTCGTCTCATCAATCAATCATGGACAATAAATGAAACTTGTTCTCGCATATATATACATCCTTGAGGCCGATGTTTCAGCCTTACAAAGTGGATTTTGATTTGGAATTTGACTTGCAGTTCAGAGAGCATTGTCTTTTTTCAGTTGGGTTTTTTTTTTGTTTTGTTTTGTTTTGTTTTTGTTGCAAATTTTATCTTCTTTATAGTCCCACATTCTTAGTATGTTTTCTCACTTCATCTTTCATCGTGTTGTATGTTGTCTGTATTTGCTCAATGCACACAGACAAAGCCAGATAAATGTGTTGATTTTTGCCATCACTATTGCTCCTCCTGTTTCAGCATTGACCAACGCGGACAGAGTGACGGCTCTGATGTGGCTGCGAGTCCTCAAGCATGCCGTGGCTTTAGATCTCAGCAAAGACATCAGCAGGAACTTTCAATGGATTTTGGAACAAAGGAACACGCGGAGTGTTTTCCTCTACCTTGGTATGTCATGAGTGCATGTGGGGCAACTTGTGAAAACCAGTCACAACTTGCCAAATATGACTGTTCAGTTTTTCATTTCTGTGTATTCCATTCTAACCAATTGTGTGCATTTTGAAGTTTACATTTTCCTGATAGCTTTATAAGCACAGAATTTATGTAATTTTGAAGGAGAATTTTTTTTTTCTTCGTGAAAAGGGCCTAACACCAAAAATAGTGTCTGTGAGTTGTGATGAATTTTCTGCGATTGCCACACATGTATACATTATGAGACCAACAGTCTTGCTGAGTCAGGGGTGTTCCATGTAACACTCTTCAGAATTAACAATTTTCTATTTCTTTTTATCCTTCCTTGAGGTGCTATTGGACGGCGGGGGGTGATGTTTCTTACATCTAAGCTGAGAGCAAACATAACTATATATTTACTATTGCAAAACTCACACCGAGAAGTTTCGGATTGTTTCAATGATTTAAAGTGTTATAAATGTAACTTTCAACGTATTGAGTCTGCTCCCTCTCAAGACATATAAATCTCAACCTTTTGTTTTGTCTATGATTTGACAAGTTTCCAAGTACACTCCAACACAGATTCCTCAAAATTGTTGGGGAAAAGTATGACCACACCATGTCTGAATTATCAGAGGGATTCACTGAATAAATATATATTGGTGAGTTGTAGAGACACACTTCAGTCTATTTCAGTGTAACATAATGTTAATTGTTCAGCAGAATTTTTTTTTAAACCGTTTGAAATTCTGTAATCTCTGAACTGGTTTCCTTTCAGACAGCCACAGAGTTGCCATATTGGCAATGCGGGCAGCCCTGGATGAGCTGGTGGGCTCTAGCCACAACCATGTTTTACCTTTCTATGGATGTAAGTAACTATCGTCTAAGGCTCAGACTCTTTCAAGGAAGAGTTTTGTCATGGTGTCCAGTAGGAAGATAACAGATAAAAAATGTCTTAGTCCAGTTTGAGGAAACTCATTTTCACTTTTTTTTCGCATGCTCTCAACAATTAAAAAAAAAAATGTGGAAGATGAAGTGAGAAAAACACACAAACAAACACATTTTCAGAAAAAAATAAACAAGTTTAAAGATCTTGAAGATGCTATGGTGGTTGAGGGATACAAGATTAATATAGTAAAGAATACGGCCAGCAGCTAAAACTAATTTTAGCAAATTTGAGCAATGCAGAGTAGAAATGCTTTGCCGTAACGCTTCACTATAATGAAATGCCGACAAAAATACCAAGAATATGAACCAAGCTAATAAGTACAGATGTGAAATGGTGTGCTGCAATGTTTCACATCACTATTATTCAGCTAAGACTTGTAGAGAAACCTTGTAGTACTTACACTCAGTGCTGTTCAAATTTGTTAAAATAAGCTTTAGGTGGTGGTTGTTTTCTTTTACACTATGTAGGAAAGTTAAACATTACATTTAGGATAATCTGTAAAGTGTTGCCATCTGAGATTGGAGCTTAATTAAGTGGGTACTAGTAATAATAGCAATATTAGAAATGGCAACATTTTTAGTTACCATTGCCTTGCTCAGTAGTATAATACTGAAAATAGCACTATTATTATCGATACTAATATGGGTTAGTAGTTCACGTAAATTCATGTCGAGTATTAGTCGTACAAATAAATGTGTTCCTGATGCAATTAGTTTAGATCTTAGGTTTAGAGACTTGCTCAGAGCGTGTTTTGGTGAGTATAGGAAGCCATCGAAATGTATTATTCTATGCCTTGAAAAGGAAAATGTGGATATGACAAAAGCAGAGAAGCTTGGCATAGATGAGGCAAGAGTTTATCAGACCCTGAAGCCGAAACTTAACTTGAATCCGGAAATTCACTTTTAATTTCCAGGGTTTGGTAAAGGGATCCTAGGTTCTGAAAGCTTGAAGAATGTGTTAATATTAATATTTTATATCAAGTAAAAAGCACAAAAGATTTTTATGATTGGCGGTTTTGTAACCTTTGTAGTTTGGTTTATGTAATGAATGGCATTATGTGGTTTTTTTTCAGGCTGTGCTATGTACTTAGATAAGAATGGAATCCCCATAGAGGTGAAGAAAGATAAAACCAAGGGTTACAAAATACTAGGAGACGTGGACAAGAAGTAAGTCTGTGTAAAAAATAGTCTGCCGTCTTTGAAAAAATTCAGTTGTTTCATTGCTCCACATAATTTTTTGTTGCCAGATAATGAAAGGCACCATGGTTGATTTTTAAATTTCTCATTTGGATCTCTGAGCCAAATAAGATACAAAAAGGAAAATCGGAGTTTTTGTTGTACACATTGTTTTTCTTCTCTCATTGTATTTAAATGTAATCATAAGAGGAAAGGCCCTTTATGAGGAGCAGTCACTGGAACTACATCTTGTTAAAATGGATTTCCTCATTCAGCTGACAGGACTTCCTTAATCTTTATCTGATGTTTATTTCAAACAAAAATTTGTTTTGAAAAAAAGTGATTTTGAATTATTTTTTGCCATCACTATACAGTTTTGTTCGATGCAGTACATTTTTGTAAGCCCCTGTGATTAGGTGTTGAGTCTAAAGTACTCTCCTTTTTGTTTGCTGTGCGACAGGTTGGTTTTGATGCTAAGAAGTGCTGATCACTTCACTGTCAACACAAGGCAGTTGCTGGGCGCACAGGCTCAGAGGAAGAAAAACTTAGCCCAAATGGGGTTTACGGTTGTGGAGGTAAGTCCACAGCTAACATTCTCGCCCCTCAATTCCTTTTTTGACCCCAAGAATGAATTATTTCTCCCATATCATGCCAAAAATCAGTAAAGAATAATGGATTTCTATTCATTGTTTTTTAAGAAAATATTTGCTTAACCCATTGGTTGCAGGGTACAATATTTTTTTTCCTTAAAAAAATTTTTGTTATAAATCGTAGCCAGCAAAGTATAAAGATACAAAAAAATCTAGGGAAGAAAATACATAGACCCTCTTATGTTACTGGTATTCAATATATTCTTTTGTCTCACATGGTATTATTGGTATGCACATGCTGTTTTCCCAGCCTTTTTTTTTGTCATTCACCGTTGAAAGCCCACCACATCCACAGGGTGAAAATTAAGTTTGTAAAAAGTGAGAAAAATCACTCTCTTAAACTTTTTCTTTTTATTACAGTTTCAAACATGTTTTCCTTTTAACTCCAGGTTCTTTGTTTGTTTCAGGTTAGAGCCAGCCATTTCTTCTTCTCCGACCAAGCAGCCGAGGTTCTTCGAGAACATCTGGCGCCGCACATAGACCTGAGTGCCATGGCTGCGGCCAGACCAGACACGGAATTGTCCAGTGGAAACAAAGGAGTGCGAGATTGGCTTAACTACGGTGCGGATGAGGCCATTATATCTGATGATGATGAAAGCATGGACTGACCTTTATTGGAATGAAGGGGCAGCAGGTGTTTGGTCGACTGTTTTTATTTCTGGCCATATGGATTGAGGATTGAGCATTGAAGCTGTGTTACCATACTATGATGAGTTCTTAGAATTACCTCAAGCTTTCCAATTCCTGATCAAGATCACCTCATTACTACATGTCTAAGGGAACCTGGCAGTCCTAGATTTACCTTTGGTTAGGGGGGGGGGGTTGACTGTAAGATGCACCTATTTATTTTTAGGTTGTTTTTTGCAGAGCTTCCAGCATGTTGTGTTCATTTTCGTAGAAACCATTGAAATCAGTAGTGGTTGGCAGATCTGCAGTTGCTGTAAGCCATCTTATTTTGTGGCATCATTAAAGTTAATCATTCAGTTTTGAGGTTTAGTTGTCTGGAAACTAGTCCAAACTTTGTATTATTTGTTATTTCTGAATAAATAGTTGTAATGAACAGTCACATTTTTAAATTACATATAAATTGTTAATGATTTAAGAGATAAGGATTTTTTTTTCTATTTAGTGGACACCCTTGAGTACCCAAATATTATTGAGGTGTTGCATACAATACAGCTGTACATTTTTATACAACACAGATTTTTATTGTTTATTTTGTGAAAGGTGGGAGATTGGAAAGTTCCTGAATGAAGATATCATGTGAATTGGTTTATAAGGTTACCCTCTCAAAGACACAATGTTGCAATTTAAGCCCTAGACTCTTTCCTTTGTTTTTTCACGCACTGATATACAGACTTGTGATCAAAATGATATCTCTATTCTCAAATGAATGTAGCAGCTGGTTGCTTTGTGAACAATGTTGTATAGTTATTTTGTATTGAGATGTATCTCAGGGAATGTTGAATCCAAATACATCTGAATTTTTACTTTTTTTCATGTGTTTTTTTTTCTGTGCATATGTGATTATTTTGTGACTCATTCAGTGGATCATATAGTTTCAAAAATTTTGCATGGAAATTGCATGAAAGTGAAACAAGACAGAAAAGAGATGCATTAAAGGTGACGCTATTAACAAACAAACAAACAAGTTTGAGCCATGTTTATCTATTATTATTTTTTTTGTGTAATAAATGGGACTTTTTCCCAAATTGGCTTACAACAAAATCATAATTATCAATACCCATTTTTTCATGTACGCTCATTAATTACAATTTAATTTTGTTTCGGGGGAGATGCATCTGTTGTTTTGTTTGTTTTATTATTTTGAATCCCAAAGGAGAATAATTTATTACATCTCATTTTTCAAATCAAAATTTTTCTTTAATACAAAACCTGCCATGTAGTAAGAAAAACTGCCTTCATTGTCGGAGCTTGAGAGATAAGAGTTTTATTGTCATTTGAGTTTCAGCTCTTGTATAAGATCCAGTCCAAACTACAATTTACAATATCAGCATGGATCTTTGTTGAATCTCAACTCTGATGATCAATCCTAGCCATTTCTTTTGCTTCAGTTTAGTAATAATAGGATTTGTAGGCAGCTTTTTAAAGACTTTGGCAGGCCTACATTAATTTCTGAATAAAACCGCACTTGAGAATTTGAGAGCATTAAACTTCCCCAATTTTTAACTCTTCCCGAGGTTTTCGCGACTATAGTCGTGATGGTCTATATGGTCTCCCAGAGGTTATCGCGACTAGCACTACACCTAGTCTAGGTGCTTCAGTATACAATTTTACATTCACGGAACAACCGGAAAAGGCTCAGTTTCGCTTTTAAGGGGATTCCCCTTTCTCAAACTGCTAAGACTAGCAGTCTACGCATTAGATTGGGTTAGAAATTGAGAAGTAAACAAATGTAGAACTGAACGAGTGCTATGCTGTTGAAAATCATGGCTGGACCGGTCCCAATTCCTGACCTGTTTGAGAAACTGTATGCAGAGGATAATGGCAGGAATAGTGCTGAATTTGTACAAGATGCACATTTGATATTTAGGGGACTTGTTAGGAAGCCTGAGCCTATGGTTCAAGCTCCTGGAGATCAAGATTTAGATGTTGATCTAGCAAGTGGCTGGCATCGCCTCCACTACCAGAACCACTGACAAACACAAAAACAGACATAAAAAGCAAAAAGGTTGGTGGCATAAATTTTTATTTCACATGAATCTGTATTCAATTTCCTTTCCATTGGTGCATGGTTTTATTTGTTTTATGTTGAAAAATAAAAAAGTTATGCGCATTTTTGTATATAACACCTTTTAATTTTTCAAAAACTCCAAATTAATTCGCCTCTGGGGACCTCGCAGGTCCAGAAAA
>BLXT01002311.1:91650-102973 GCA_019648995.1 Plakobranchus ocellatus | reverse complement strand
ACAACATATCATTTTTTTCCTCCATCAATACAGGAAATCCATGTAAGACTAGTTTTTATTCAGGCTTTTCCTTTCGAGGCATTAACTTGTTATTGTGAAGTTGTTGATTGATGGACTCAACCGCAATAAAAATATATATATGTTCATTTGTATATAAACAGCGTGTTCTATCATTTTTCAATACTCTTATCACTTTCATGTGTTGTCTAATGAAAATTGAAGATCGCATTAACCCACTGATAACAACATATAACTCAAAGAGCTCATGATGCACAATCTGAACCTCTGCTAAGGTTAGTTCCATCTAATAGGTCATGAGATTTGGGCTAACAGTCAACCACAGATTCCTGTACAGGTTTAAGGTTACTGTTCTCAAATCATTAACACTAATAAATAAAAAATAATGTAACTTTTTAAAGAGGAGAGTGAAGGTTGAGAAGTGATTAAAGCCGAGGGAGCAGAGCAGAAAAAAAAAATGCAACAGATTGCAAGCAGGCAGAGTTGTCACTTAAGTATGGAAATGGTCGGACATTATTATTTGAAAAATAATATAGGCCTACATGTATATATTTATGTCTTGTTGGAGATTGGTTACCCAAGCGGGTGCTATTATGAACATCTGAGAGGACAGGATTATGAAAAAAAAAAAATAAAATAAAAGGACATTAAAGCCAATATCATAGAGTCCTCAAAAACACTATAACATTGCTGCCAAGTCTGGAGATATTTAAAAAAGGAGCACCCTATCGCTGTATTGGCATATGTCTATGATTGCAAGAAATTAACAGGATATTAGGAATAAGAGGAGCACTATTCCCCTAAGAGTAATAGATTTTGCCAAAGAATGAAGAAAATGAGAAAGTAATGTGAGTTAATTAGTAAATTATATAAATTTTCAAAAAAATTTAGCAATTACCTGCTTACCTTAAAAAAAAACCTGCCGTGATCATCAGGACCACATCCACCACCCCTTTCTTTTTATTTTTCACCTTTGACCTACCATCTTCTAACCTTCAATACAATATTAATCTTCAGATTAAAGACTTTTCCAAGCTAGCAAAAACGTGAAATCCATTATATAAATCTCAGCAGTATTCTACACAATTAACTTGCTCTTTTTCAGGACCACTTACTTAGCATCTCATCAGAAAAATATATATTTTCTTTTTCTTTACTTATGGCTCCAAATAAATTTCCTAAGAAATGTGAAAGATTGACAAATGACTGGGAGTGAAATGTTTCTTCTTAGTTTTTGCTTGGATGTGCATGTGTATCTCTTTGGTTGCTTGCAGAACATTCGAAGTAAGTGTTTGCTCCGAGCATCTGCCTTTCATAAATGGTTTGGCTATGAGGACACTTGAGAGCATCTCTGTTGACATGGAGCCTCTATAAACAGACTTCATTAGTAAATAACGGATTAATGGGGCAAGATGCTTTAAAATTTCCAAAAACCTGAAAAAAAAAGGAACATCTGGGAGCTACGACCATAAATATCTCTCATGAAGCTTGGCAAACACAAAAGGCCGACAAGTATTTTATATTTTCTTTAAGACAAATTTGAAATTTATTAGAAATGTAGCTGTTAAAATAACATCTAGTAAAAATACAACTTGAAAATGTTACAATAAAACCATTCCAATAACATCTTTAAGTATTAGTACAGGTGTGTTTGTGCAATTTAATTATCTTTCCTGAAAACCAAACTGATTGTCTCACATATTTTTTTCAAAATTGAGGCATCACAGTCTTCATGTGGTTTATGAATTCATACAATGTAATTAATGTGTTGGTTTTTTTAAAAATAAAAATCACATATTTTTCTTTTGGAGGAAATCTACTTCAATGTCCTTAGATTTTTGCTTAACAGACTAACAAAAACTGCTCCTATTCAACGTGAGATCGAGATGTAATGTAAACATACAAAAGATGGGCTTCTAAAAATACCTAAAAGTAGTTAAATCGTTGTTTGATGTGCCAAACACACATATGCATTAGTCTAATCATTGTTTGATAAGCTAAATACACATGTTCCCTCTCAACTTATAAATTACTAGCACCAGTGGATTCTCAGGGGCAAAAAATTTATCACACCAAGTCTCTAGTGAACATTGAATACCAAACAGGCCTACAATTTTTTTTCACTCCTTTTTCTCTCCCACTCGCTCCCCCTCAACTTTCACTACTTTTTCTTGCCCTTTTTCTTTCCGCCCCCAGCTGCAGCTTCTGGGTCCAAGCCTTGCGCCACAGCCAGCTCTCGCTTCAGCTGGAGAAGGGCAGCAACTTCTGCATCGATGACTGTCTTGTCTGCCTTGGCTGCTTTTACCTCCCTTACCTTGTTGCCCTGCATGGTTTAAAAGAGGAAAAAAAAATAAACGTAGAAAAATATTGTCCAAGTAAAAATACCTAAAGAAAAAAAAAACAAAACAAAAAAGACAATACCCTGCATAAATTGAGGGCAGCTGAGGGATTCTGATATTTTTTTTTTGTGCATCTCAAATAACTCATTTTACTTCAGCGTAATCTATTCAGTTTAACCCCTCAAGGCTGATTGATAAGTTTTATTGAAGCAAAATTTGCCATTACAATGGATTTGGATGACGGAGGCGGCAGCTATTGTGTGGATGAAGTAGGTACTGAGATGTGTGATTATACATTTAAAACATTGGACAAGTAACGCTCGACCTAAATATTTCATTCATTAAGTTTCCTCTCAGCTCACCCTATAGAAAAATTACATCATGCAAAGCACTCCAATTTTCCGTTTTCCTACCTGGCACTTAGAGAGGATCAAATTCTTGATACTCGAGTGTATTAAATTCTGTAACTGCAAACTGCTTGGATATCCATCCAAAATATTATCTTCTTTGAAGTCTGAGCACGTCTTTTACCACTTTTCAGAAAGAGACCCAATTCATCCAGATTAACCGATTTGCCGCAGGCCCAGAGAGTTGTGACATTTGTCTAATCTGGTTGTATCCCCTATATTTCACCAACCTGATCCGCCACAGCCTGCGTCAATCTTCCCACCAGTGCTTGATCTGCTCCACCGCCTTCACCTGCTCCACCAGGCACAAGTGGCTTTTTCTCCTGCTGCTGTTTTGGTTCACTTTGTTTTTTGCTGGATGCCTGCTCGGGCTTTCCGTCACCGCCTTTGTTACCCCCTCCTTTTTTCTTGCCCTTGCCGCCATCACCTTTGACCTTTGCATCAGGATCTGTGCCTTGCGCCAAAGCGAGTTGCTTCTTCAGCTGCAGGAGAGTTGCGACTTCCTCAGCGATGCGTGCCGGCTCGGCTTTAGAGGCCTTCAGATCGCGTACAACATTGCCCTGGAGGGAGGCAAGGACGAGTGAAGAAAGATATTGACCTTTGAACTCAAGCCAAACCCAGATTCACGACAAGTAAGCTTAAAACATTCCAAATTCAGTTTTTATCTCTAGCGGAACACTTTTTTAATAAAATCCCAACCCCTGCAGTTGCTTGGGCAGGGTTAACTGCTGAGTAGAAATATACGTATGTGTTAATGTTTGTCAAGGTATTTTCATTCTTTTTATCACATTCCTGCTTTATTTATTTGCTTCAAAAAGATTTTCCTTAGTGTAATTGCTTTAGACAACTTGTTTTCTTTCCTTCAAAATTTTCCAAAGTTCTTTTTAAGGATGAAGAAAGAGATTTTATCATCATTTCTTGTTTTTAGTTATTTCAGATAGTAAATGTTAGCCCTACATGCATTGATTTCTATTGTGCCTCAGACCCAAAGCAGACAGTTTCAGAAAATTAAAGGAATTTCTATTGCGTTAAAAAAAAAATACAAAGTTGAAAGATTATTGAGCTTTTTTTTTTCAATTTAGATCAGCCTTTTGTCAGTCTCTAACACCTGTAGGGATTGTTTACCTGATCAGCAACAGCTTTTGTCAGTCTCTAACACCTGTGGGGATTGTTTACCTGATCAGCAACAGCTTTTGTCAGTCTCTAAAGCCTGTATGAATTTTTTCCTGATCAGCAACAGCTTTTGTCAAGTCTCTAAAGCCTGTATGAATTGTTTACCTGATCAGAAACAGCTTTTGTCAGTCTCTCAATCTCCTCCGGTGAAGCTGCAGCGGCAGTAGCTTCCCCTGATGCAGGTTTGCCAGTTTGTTTCTGAAGAAAACAAAAGTTCAAAGTGTTTTCAATAAAATATAATTATGTTCTGCAGCTAATCCATGTGGGCAATGATTAAATCATGGAGCATTTACATGGGTCATCAAGATTTTACGTTTGTGATGCCACCATCTACAAAACGCAACGTGCACTTCACAGCTGAAAATATTTTGCCCTTAAGAAAAAAATCTATGGTTTTACAAGCAATGACAATCATTATTCAAACCTTTTTTTTTCTTATTAAAAAAAAAAAAATTTAATAAAGTGTTTAAAGTACAGCAAATGTCTATTCAAAGCTTACAGAGTTTAAGAAATCACAAGCTAATGCATATAGAGCCTCAAGATAAAACACATACAAATCTGTTGAAGGACTTCAACGAGTCACACAGGTGTAAAAATAAGAAAACACAATGTTGTATGTGACTGCAAAAGTTATTGTGATTTCTTCATCCAGTATACCCACAGCTGATCAGCTTGATTTTTTCCTACAATTTCATGTTTGAATCTCACTTTCAGGAAAAATTCCACCGAATTTTTTTATATTTTGTAATGGTATCGCCTGTTCAAAACTGAGCGTAATTTAAGTTAAGTAATGAAGTCCGGTGTAGTGGGAAAGAGAGAGAGAGAGTTTGGGGGGTGGGGGGAGATGCAGTGAAGAAGAGAGGATAGAAAATAAGCGCTAATTAAAATACTTTTGAAGTGGCATCGAGTCTGTTGTGATTGCAACTGTCAAGATCAGAATGATTAGAGTTAGATCTAACAGGGTCTTCAGTCGTAGGAGCAGAGTGGACATAAGCTGCTCAAACCAGAAGTATTTGTGTGCAACGGGAGAGAAAGGGGCTGAGGATGGCAGGGGAGGGTGTGGAAAGCAAACAGAAATATTTGTATGTACAGGGAGAGACAGGGGCTGGATGGAAGAACAGGGGGAGGAAAGTAGCACAACTTACTGCCAACGCTGGTCAGAGGATGCAGTAAATAAAAAGATAGAGGGTTGGCCTGGGTGAATATGCCCAAGTTTAGCTTGTTAATGCTTAAAAAAAAAATAAAACCTAAAAACAAAAGACTATTTATATACACATTTTTATTAATATAATCCCTATAGATTTGGACATAATCTATAATTTTTCAATGTCGTTACAATCATAATTATCAGATCACAAGCTAACAACACAGATTTAACAATACTGTAAGTTTAAAAACCAATTATTTACCTTCATAATTTATTCGCAGGTTGATTATAGATACAGTTTACATTAGCTTATACCAGTCTTGTAATCCCTCTGTATACGGTTCTTACCACATGCCTGCGACTTTCAATGGGACAAGCCTACAACGATTCCTCTTCCCCCCCATCCCTTAAGATCTTGTGTCTATCTTCTGCCACACAATATTATGTTTAGAAAACATCAAGGGGAGTAATCACTCACTTTTGCAGGTTTCTGTTCTGGTTTCCCAGCAAACTTTTCCCTCAAGCCATCAACAAAACTGGCTTCGATCTTTTGGAACAATGGACTAGGCTGATGTGAGACAGTTAAAAAAAATATATTGGTCAGAAGAGAAAAAGGGACGAGGATGAAATATCAATAATTCGAGGACTACAATTTTTCCACAAAATTATTTGAATGTGTCTTTCTTCAATATCTTTTCAAAATAGTATTCCACAAATTTTGCGTTTGATCTGATTTTAAAAAGTATATTCTGATAAATTCAAAATGTTTTCATTTGATAAAAACAGTTGTGAAGAAAAGTAAAGAAAGTTATGATGCTCTTCTTAATATATCCATATGGAGTCAAATTTTTGTGTTTTTTAAATAAAAAATTTTCACAGATTATTTTTATTATTTTTTTTTAATTGCTATAACTCAGAGGTTGTGCAATCATGATCACAGATCTACAATCAATTACAAGATAATTTAGATAATCCTGATTGTGGATTAGTAGCTCAGTTTTTTGGAGGATCATTAATAAGTTCAATATAACTGAAAGAAAATTTTAAGACTAAATTCTCATTACAATAATAAACTGGAAGAATAAGTTCTAAGATCAAATAACTTATCTCAATAACAAATGGATGAATAGCTTCCACTGAATCACTTATTACTCAACAAAAAATGACAGAGAGTTCTAAAACTGAATCGCTTGTCTCAATATGAAATCGAGAGCAATTTCTAAGATTGAGTTGTTGAATTATCTATTGCATTGATAAATGAAGATTTATCTTTCGACCACAAACCTTGCTAATTCTGTGACCCACAGGGAGAGTGGGCAGGAAATTGCCAGTGATGACGTTGACATTTTGCGGGGCCTGTAACTGCTGTTGTATGGTGGCGCTCGTCTCAGGCATGTAAGGCTGCAGGAGAACGGACAGCAGGCAGGCAACCTGGACACTGAGGCTGACCACACTGCCTGCACGATGCCTGGTCAGGGCAAACCAAAGACACGTACAGTGACAATGATAAGATACAACCTTGTATCTCAAAGGGATTTCATGAAAGTTTTAAATTCTGTTTAATGAATTTTATCAGTAAAACACCAGTGTGACAAATTTGAGAATGATCCAAACATATGATTCAACTTGCACACTATTTGAGGCCATCACTATGTCCATTGCTCTTTCTATTACCAACCATTTTTTTTTTTGATCCATTACTTTACCATGATATAACATTGTTTTTCTCTCTCCTTTACATTAATCTCTCCCTGCCTCAGTCAAATTTATTCTACGATCGCCTCATAACATGCAAACATTAAAAGGACAAAGAAAATGGCAACTAGAGCTGAAAACACTCCTACTTTTCTTCAGGAGTTCCCTTGGCCAAAACCCAGGGCTTGTTAGCTTGCATGTACTGGTTCCCCAGCTTGGAGATCATCAGAATATTCCGTATTCCGTCTCTCAACCTTGAAGGAAAGAGAAAAAGAGTAATCTGAATATGCATCGTAGCTAACTGACCTCAAGTGATCTTTTTTGATCTGAGAAGACAGGCAGCTGAAGCAACCTATTAAGACTCTAGTGCAAGTGGCAATATGTCTTCATTGCAAAACAGTTTTAAAAAAGGCTAAAAAAAACTCACATTTCATGCAAGCCAAACACATGAGAATTACCACAAGGGTCCCCGTGGGCCATAATGTATTATTTATCTACACAGGATGCTTGCTGTTTCAGCCAGACATGAAATGTAGCATTTATCTCTCTCTACCAATTTGCTGTCTGTGTGGGGAAAAAGCAAGACTTATTCAGCTGTGAGATATACAAGAGCCTGACCCCAACAAAACATTGCCATTCTAGATGAATTCATGCCAATGCTTCAAAAATATCATCTTCCCTTTTTCCTCAACAGTTGATTGTGTTAAAGGGTTAATATTAACATAAATAGATAGGCATATCGACTTTAAAAAATCCAAAAAGAGACAGAAAATGAATCAAACAAAGCTTGGCTGGGTTTTTTTTTGTTTTTATGCTCTTCTAATGGCAAGAAAAAAAAATTTTGATCAATGTAATATAATAAAGAGAATTGCCCTTGACTTTTTAAGGGATAACTTTCATTGAAGATTATAGTCCTCAACAATTACAAAATCGTTTATGTAAAATAAGTTGTACTGGATTGAATGCCTGAACTGCCACTGTACCTGCAAGCTTCCAGATTGCCGACAAACTTCTGCAGCTCTTTCGTTATGAGAGCCAGAAACTTTTGGTCCTCCTCGTTCAGGATCATCTCTTGTATCTCAGCTCCAAAGATGTTGAAGAGGAAAGACAGAGCTCTGCAAGGACAGCCAAAATAAAAATAAGTCACAAAAATAAAAATAATCCGATAGTTCTGAGTATATCATAAGGATTATGCATTGAGACCAGTCCAAAGAGTCTTGCAGTCGCAATTCAAACATGCCAAATCATTGATATGCTTTAAACTATATTCTTATGATGTTTCATATTGGTGAATACCATGTGGAGTTTTGTCCGATCTGTACCGAGATATAAACTGTTCAAGCTCTTTTTTTTTAAAGAAGAAAAAAAAATTGACTTAAATTCACATTTTCTAAAAATATTTCTTTGCAACATGGAACTCATTTTGAAATAACACATCTGTTCTTGAGAGGTGTGGATCCTCATCTGTTTTGTTGATATTTCTTACAGTAAGTTTTTGTTACCATAGCTATTTTTTTTTTTTTATTTAAAATTAATACGCATCATAAATTGCTTGTTTATTATTCAGATCTTTAAAATTATTTTCTTCCATGAATACTACTACATTTGACATTTCTATTAATTCAACTGATACATTGTTATTAAACGTTTATAATATTTGTTCAGTTATAAATATAATCAGTTAAAAAAAACGAAACACATTCCCTGGTTTTTTGTTTTTTTTTCCACATCTTCTCTATTGATATTTCATGTAGTGTCAACGTGATATTTGAACATAATATTTCAACTAGAATTCGATTTCTGTTTTGTTTAATTTTTTTTTTAAGTTCTTAACAAAGGGAGAATTGATTTTTTGTGAGCAAAGTGAGTCACTGACTTTAAGTCAATGATAATCACTCCGTATACCCTGACTTAAGAAAAACTCAAGTATTCTGGCCTACAGA
Source organism: Plakobranchus ocellatus (assembly GCA_019648995.1). Taxonomy (NCBI): domain Eukaryota; kingdom Metazoa; phylum Mollusca; class Gastropoda; family Plakobranchidae; genus Plakobranchus; species Plakobranchus ocellatus. The sequence continues at coordinate 94,251 of BLXT01002311.1, read as the reverse complement.
AATTTATGCAACAGTGTTGTGATGAGATGTCTCTAAACTCACCTGTTAATGAATTTTCCAAGATTTCTTAGCAGCTCACTTTTTTATTTAAAAACTATAAGCTCACCTGTTTATGAAGTTTCCAAGATTATTTAGGAGCTCACTGTAATTTAAAAACTATAAGCTCACCTGTTTATGAAGTTTCCAAGATTTTTTAGCAGCTCACTGTTATTTAAAAACTATAAGCTCACCTGTTTATGAAGTTTCCAAGATTATTTAGGAGCTCACTGTTGTTTAAAAACTATAAGCTCACCTGTTTATGAAGTTTCCAAGATTATTTAGGAGCTCACTGTTGTTTTTCAACATAAAGTCATCCCAACTGAAGGCTGTGTCCTGTTAGCGAAGCAAAAAAAAAATCGTTTTTTGTTACGCTGACAAATTTAAAGAAAGGACATTCAAAAATCTGTTGCCACGGTCTAAATAAACACACACACATGCCAAAAAATAAATCATAAAACATTTTCTGATGCTGTAGTTTCACATGACTAAAAAACAAAAATGTACTTGGTTGTAGATTAAATCACAAAATTGTTATGGTTATTGAGTCACACACAAAGATACAATAATAATCAATTTCGTCAAAAACCTACTCACAGATCCAACTTCTCTACTATCAGAGTTTTCAAAAGTAAAAAAAAAAAAGAGTCTGCTCACACATTCATCATTAAACACATATGTCAACTAGCATGAGGGGATTCACTTAGGTCTTACCGGAAGTAAATCTTAATCTTTGAAAAAAAAACTTTTATTTCTACGACAAGTTTTCAGATCTTTATATTTTTTTAGGCTACCCTGCCCTTGGTTTGTTTCCACAATCAGAGACAATACTTATCCAGCAATTTGCAAGGCTTGCAACATTCTCACCTGGGACTCTGGCCGCAAATACAGCAGGTAGAACCTGTAAACATCTGCTGGGATGCCTGTAGTCTCGGCCTGGTCTCCAAACACTCCAGTGTTGCGACTCTTTGAAAATTTGGTGTCCTCGTAGTTCAGATATTCTGGGCGAGAGAGCAAAGAAGCAGGACAAACAATCACAGAAATTTAATTACAAAGCAAAAAAAAAATATTTTTCTTCAGTCAGATTTAATGTGATATGAAAAAAAACTAAGGCATGCAATTTCGTAACAAGACCATTAAGAATGAGTTGGATGCTGGTTACAAAACTTTTGAGGAAAATTTTATTTCCTGTTGCTTATAAAACTTTTCAGAAAAATAATTTTCCAATCATTTTTCTTCTTCTTTAAAATGGCTTCTTCACAAATTTAAAAATCCCACATTGGGGCACAGAAGCACTATAGCCTTATTGATCTCTTGGCATTGCAAAATTCACACACACAAAAAAAGGCTGCTTTAAAAATTAAAAATGTTTCAAAGTTTTCAAGTATTTCTGACTAGTTCCATATTTGTCTCTAAATAAACATTATTTGCAAGTTAAGATCTTCTTTTTTGTGCTAAAAAAAGTAGTGTATCAATAAAAAGGTCATAGGTTTGTCTTGCAACTCTTCTTTATCAAACGCACAAGAAAAACATGGAGTGACCTCTCGTTGGATGTGAAATGTTTAATTTTCAGTTTAGCAAGCTTTGAACTCTGATTATTTTGTGGGATTGCTACTTGCAATCATTATGAGCGACAGTAGGGTGGCAGACTACCTGTTGCAATCATGTGTCTGACCACGGAGTAGCCGTCATTGGCACCGAGCAAACACGCTGGAAAGATAACACTATGGAACGGAACGTTGTCTTTGCCAAGGAAGTTGTACATCTCAACCTTTGAAACAGATTTTTAAAAAACATCTCTCTAAATAAATAAATGAAAACCAAAATTCTTTTAAAAAAAAGAGAGAAGAACAGAAACTTTACGAGTAATGTGAATATCAGCTGAATGTTGCTACAAAACTAGATAGCTAGATGGTGTACACAAAACAACGGATGATATGCTTAAGTCTAATATGATGATTATTTGTCTCCAGATTAGCCCTAATGTTGCAGATGTCACATGGAACACTTTTAAGGACAGAGATTTTAACATTTCCTTTGCCCCTTTTTTTTTTCAAAGCTTCTTATTTACTACAATTATTTTTTTGGAAAGAAGTCAATATAGCTGCATCTAGTTGTCAACATTGTAAAGCTCATGGGCTGCTTCAGCTATTTAAAATGTGAGAAAAACAACTCATAGCACATTTGAACTGGTCGTGAGACATTTAGGTATTGGACTCCTTGAGCTCTCTCTCAATGTCGGTAGAACTGGTGGTATTTGTGAGCAATTCTTATAAAGAAAGGATGTAAATGTAATATAAGACAATTGAAATTCATATGAACATAATTGTTCTTGGGGTAAAGATATTCTATTTTGTATTGGTGGGACAAAGGTACAAAATGTACAAAACGATGGTGATATGTGAAAAACTTAGCATGACAAAAATAGCTGAGCAGTTTTCTCTGTCGAGTGCCAAGTTAATAAAAATAAATAAATATGCACTGAGAGAATTTTTTTTTGTTAATCGAAATATTCAATATTAAATTCTTAAATAAATCTTGTTTTCTTTTTACTTTTTCTTTTTT
>BLXT01002311.1:70066-84415 GCA_019648995.1 Plakobranchus ocellatus | reverse complement strand
TAAATTGACAATGTCATGATAGTTGGATCTGAAATGAAATATAGAATTAACTCTAACACATGTCTTGCTTTTCAGTTAGATCTAAAGGAAAAAAGTTTTTTCATGACAAAAAAAAAAGGATCAAGTTCAGATAAAAATTGCGTAGATCTAGAATCTGTACCTCTTCCATTTCCCTATCATCATCATCAGGTACCTTGTCTGGAACAAACATTGGCAATCATGATCCTCTATTCAAACCTATTAGTTAACCTTATAAAGTTGTTATTGCCACCCTTGCCTATTGCCCATGATTAAGATTTTTAATAAAAGTTATTCTCTGTCTACCTCTACTGCGTTTGCTTTCAATCTTTCCAGTTGTTTTCTAGGTGTTCTAAACCCTTATGTTGGCAAATATAGCCTAAAAACTGTAGTTGCCTCTGTCTTATGATTTTAATTAGTGATCGCTCAAAATTAATCTCTTTCAGTTCCAATTCATTGGACTTTTTTTCTGTCCATGATATCCTCATCATTCTTCTGATAAACCACATCTCTACTGCTTCTATTTTTTATTGTCCAACACTCATTACCACACAAAAGTACTGAGTATGTTTTAATTACCCTTATTTTGGTTGTCATACTTATGTTTTATATTTGCCACTATTGGTTTCATTTTTTGGAATGTATTGTTGGGGGGCTATTCTTTTACTTATTTCCCTTGGGCATCTGCGATCTGATGTTTGAATTTTATAACTTGTTTGAATTTTCGCCTTTGCTAGCAAGATTGCACTTGGGGTTAGAGGTTTTCTTTGAGATGACCATACATTCCGTTTCTTTACATTCAAAGACAGGCCCCTTCTTTCGCTCTCTAAAACTACAGTATCTAGAAGTTTTTGGACTTGTTTGACAGACTCTGCCATTAAAACTGTATCATCTGCATACCTGAGATTATTAAGATTCTCTCCATTTATTTTTAAGCCTGAAATACCATCAAGATTCCTTAAGACTATTTCTCAATAAGGTTAAAAAGATCAGGAGACATTACACATTCCTGCCTCATACCTCTTTTGATGAGTTCGAAATCACTATGTTCTCCTTCAATTCTTACAAATGCCCTATATAATATTGAATTAACTGAAAGTAAAGAATCAAACAAAAATAATACTTCTAAAATAGCTCTAAGAAAAAAAAAATTGCTTTCTGACAGGCCAGAACATTAACATTACCTTGGCTTCAGTATGCATGCTTGCACATGTGCCCATGCCTGTGTACACACCACACACACACCATCGCAACACCCCCTTCACCCTCCAACCCGTATATATTTAAAACAAAAAAACTTTCTGGGGTAGCATCAGATGTCACTGATTGTTTATTTTTGAAGATTTCACTTGTCTGTTCAACAACAAGCATATTGACATATGTTTTTCTCAATCCGCTGATTTATCTTAAATTTTACTCGTGATTAAACATCCATCGACAATTTGGTTTAAAAAAAAAACAAAACCCGACCAAGGAGGAACAGCCATAGAGGACATTTATCTGGCCATTGTAAAAAAATCAATGTATCTACAAAATAAAAGAAACCTACCTGAACATTTCTATCTTTCAAACATAACTTAAAACATAATTTCTGCATTTTAAACAAAACTTAAAATATAAACTTCAATACCATCTTAAAAAAACCATGCATTCTCATATAGAACTCTATAAGGGTTTACCTTGAAGTCCTCTTGTGCACCAGCGGTAGACGTGAACTGTTTGAGGATAGACTCCACTGCTGGAATACTGCTGATGCTTCTCCACCAACGCTGCACATTTGCTCTTTCATCCAGTAAATCTGAGGGGGTGAAGACATTTGAGGGAATACATGACAATAAGAGACATGTCCAAAATTGCAATGTTTACAAAAAACTAAATGGATTCTGTTTTTGAAAAAGATAAATGGAATTTATACAAAAAATAAAAAAAGAACCCATTCACAATTGATTTTTTGGATAATAATATAAACTGGTCCCAAATAAAGAGTGAAAATGTTAATGGCTTTTTTTTTCTTTAATAAGTGAACCATAGTTTCTAATTGACTCTTTAGAATAAGGATTGGATATCCCCGATGAAACAGCTACACTGAACAGGTATCAAACACACTGGCACATACACATTAACTTGCCTATCACTTACACACATTATCAATATGATAAATGGGAAAATAAATAAAACTTAAAATGGAATATTTGCAAAATAAAATATTTGTTTTTGAGCAATGAGGCTATCCATTACAATATAATGTAAATTTCGAACTAAGATTTTTTACTTTAATGTAATTTTTTTTCCAAATTCAGTTTGAATTAAGATATCTACTAAATTTAGCTTTCAAAATGCAAATAAAGAGATATGGAATACCTGGGAATAAAAAAAAATCGACATGAATGGTTTGCAAATTTGTGAAGCACCCATACAATAACATATTATTCCACGATTATGTCTCATGTCTCAAAAGAGTTTAAAAATAAAAACCCTTACCTAATATTTTTATCATTTAAATTAAAGGCAACCAAAACATACAATTAAAGTGCAAGCTCTAAAGTGTCAATAAGAAGAGAAGAGTTCTCACCACAATTCTTGAGACCCAGCAGAGGAGCCAGTGTGCTGAACACACATACATCGCTGACAGACAGGCTGTCCTATACAGGAGAAGGATATGCAAAACAAATAACGTAAAGAACACACATACATTGCTGACACACAGGTTGTCCTACATAGGAGAAGGATATGCAAAACAAACAATGTGATGAACACACATACATCGCTGACACACAAGTAAAGTGATTCCCACGCTGGATTAAATGTCAGAAAACCAGCAATAGGGTCCTGATTATACTTCACATTGATGGCATACTAGACTCAGAAGTAGTTTGCCATTGCTTTCCTTGCCCCCTTTACTGTCATCAGGGCGATAGGCTTCTCCTTTAGCGCTGGCTGGACAATGAGGAGCAATGAAAAGTTTTCTTGGCCCTAAACTGAGATTCGAATCTCAGACCCCTCACTTAGTGAACTAATGCTCTACCAAATAAGCCTCCACTCTTCCCAGGAGAAGGACTAACAAAATAAACAAGTATTCACGTGACAAAAGTCCCACAGAGTGAGCCAGATTATGGACCTCCACGGTTGAAGTTCAATGGAAATGGAAACTTTAAAGAGTAAAACACATTCATTTCTCTGTGAGAAACTTTTTGTATTTCCAAACTTTTAGACAGTCATGTCCACACATTTGCCGCATTGCTTATGTTTCCTTCTCTACAAATGGACCAGAATGCCAAACATTGCATGTTTCATTGCTTTTTCTAACTAATTTTTTTTTGTCTCTTTTTTTTTGCTAAATTTTATACAGTTATAACAAACAATGAAAAAAAATATGTGGCAAAATTTTGATTGTATTGAATGTAGAGATGTTACCAAACAATGGACCATTGTTCTTGGGATCTGGAACTAAATTTAACACACGTGACTACTGACTACTTTTCAAAAGATGGAATGTCTAGAATAACTCAAGATCATGGAAGAATTGAAAAGTTTATTAACTTCAAGAAACAGGACACTAGTAAATATGAATTAATGATCACATCAAATTAAAGAAAAACAAAAAAAATGTAGTGTAAAATATAATAACATCCAACACAACATAAAAGCTGAGCTCGCGAACTTGTAATTCAGTCATCAATAATAGTACCCTATAATCTCTACTGTACTGGCTGTATCTTGTTGCTGATTTATCCTGTCTATACAAGCATTCAATTCCTTTTATAATCCTTTCAAAGTTTCCATTACATATTATATCTTTCTAGATATGTCTAGTTTTCTAAACTAGGAAATAAGGTCTAGAATTATTACACATGGTGTGATTAGAAGTAAAAGAATGTGATGCGAGATTAAAAAAAAAAAAAGAAAACCTTTAAAAAAACTTGTTTACATAACACCAGGGGTGTGGTGGTGGCACAGTGGATAGTGAGCCCAAATTGAGAGCTGCAGGGACCCTCCTGTCACGAGTTTGAGCCCTGCCACCAGTATCCTGGCCTGATCAGGGCCCAAAACTTGAGATCAACCAATCAGAACGCTCAAAAACAGTATTAGCAGAAAATGGTGAGCCAATCCAGTTGTTCAAGTGGGCTTGGGCTTTTGTATATAGCCAGTCCACAACAAGGTGATCTCAGGCTTTAAGGCCCTCCGTAAGGCCGGGCCCCAATCCCCGACAGGAGGGTCCATGCAGATCGCAAGGCTGACTCACAAGCCACTGTGCCACTGACACCCCCAGTTGTTCAAGCTTACCCCAGTGAGATATGTTGTCTTTTCCAAGCTTTTGTCCAGATACTGTAGCAGACCAGTGAGTTTAGAAGTAACAGTCTGATCCTTTCTGCCATGTCCCACTGTGGTGAGGAGGTAAGCTGCCGCTACTGGCTGAGAAACAGGTTTAAAAGAAAAGGCAAGTCAACAGCAAATTCTAGAGAAAAAAAAATATAACTACTTACAGTAGAAGTTTTTTTAAAACAATGTAAGTTTGAGTTAATTTAACACAGATGTATGTATAAATACATTTTAAAACCTAATAGTAATACCCAGTAGATTTCCACAAATATATGCACCATTGAAGGGCCTAAAAAGAATCCAAGAAAATCATGTCACTGAGAAAATAATTTGCAACGAAAGAACGAATACAAATATAGTATCCATTTTTTTATGAAGTAACACTGGTGGAACTATTCAATCAAAAACATAGCAATTAATGATGTATAAAAATATATATCAATAATTGCTATGTTTTTGATTGAATAGTTCAATAAAACAAAAAAAGAAATATTGTGAGTAATATACAAAATCGCATACCAGAAGTTCTGAACATTCCCAATCCAAGATAACATTCTCAGTGTCCTCCTCTACAACTTTGTTTGCTTTCAAGTAGATGTACCTGTACACAACATAGAGGGGATAAAAGAAATTATCTTAATTACAATGCTGTTTTCTTCAAAAATATTTTGGCTTCTAAGCCTCAGTTAGTTTATCTTTTAATATGAAGGGACAAAACCGAATTGAAATTTTAGCGCCCCAAAAATACCCAAAAAAAGACAAGGATTAAATAGTGAGACATAATTGAAAGTAATTGACGAAACCACAGTGCACTCAAATTAATAATCTAGTTTTTAGTTATTGGTTTTGTTGGGGTTACAGATAACAAAGGTGTTAATTCTCAACTTTAGATCTAACTTTATGGTTAAATTAAGATAACAAAAGGCATGGTTATAATAGATTTACATCTGTCAAGAGAGCCTATTTGGGTAATCAAAGGCTAGACTATAGGCTCTAGATTTAATCTAGATCTAAATCCTAGACTCTAATAAATTTTGCTAACTTTATCTTCCAGGTTTTATGTAATTTTAGGGCCTTCTGTGACAAATTGAAACACGGAATTTGTAAGACAAATTCAAATTAGAAAATGTAAAAGAAAGATGATTTCTCCAATCCCAGATGACAAAAAAAGAATTTGCACTCTGTTTATACCCAAAAACAAACGAAGGGCAAGTCTCACAGAAAATTGCAAACAGGATAATAATGACAGTACAAATTTGTACAAGCTGTACATTTAATTTTCCTGTTTGTTTAAAGAGAAGGATACGCAACTATCCTCAAAGAAAAGTTGCGTACAAAATATATTTGGCATGGTCAACAATGATAATATATGTAATAACATGTATTTGTGCAGCCTTGTGCATACATATTCTCTATGACTATTATCTCAAACAGGCACCATAATCTTCATTTCTGATCTCTATCTCATCTAGCACCAATTTCCTTAGTCTATTCTAATCTTTGTCTGGGTTCACTGCCAACATCTTATTCCTGACTAAAATCTCTTCACGCAATTATATTGAGTGGCCAAAATGGTAACTGGTATTGTCAAAAAAGCAAAATCTCAACTGAGAAAAAAAAAAAGGTAAGTTGGCATCAAATTGAGCACATATTTAAATTGTACCAATTGAAAATGCAATTAGGATAAAGGATGTAGATTTGAAGGCCTTGTTTTGAAGAAGGGAACCTTCCTAGTAAAATAATATAATACATTAAGAAACTGAATTTTTGTCAAACTTACTTTGCTGCAGTGTTGGGTGAGAAAAGGCACACCCCTTTTTCAACTTCAAGGACAGGAAGTTTTGAGTGAGCAGTGAAAGGTGGAACGCATTCTGGAACACAAATTAAGTTAGTTTTAATAAAACCTCATTCACTGAATCAGTGAAGACTAGAGCAGATTCATTTTTGTGATGTTTTGTTCATTTTACAAACATAGGAATATATCCAAAATGTGAACATCTTAAATCCTAACAAGGTAATGACTCTGGAAAAAAATTTGATTTAAAATTTTAAAAAACTTTTTATTCATTCCTACATTTGATGTTTGATGATTTCCACAGCAAACTACAGTCAATTCTTTGCCAGCTTAAGAATTGATTTGCTATCGAACAGCAAACGACATTGAAAGTGTAATAAAAAAAATTTGATAAACAACACACTTCTTTACATTTCATGTCGACGCCATCATTTTTAATCAACAGGAAGCATCACTTAACAAACAAAAACAAAAAAGAAAATTAGAAAGAATTTTATTTAATAATAAGTTCGAATCACAAAAATTCCATTCCAGAATCATATTTTAAGTTAAAAAACTTGAGCAAAAAAAAGTCAGGTTTTTTTTTTTTTCCGGTAGACCCAGATAACTTGTGTGACCCATCAGTACAAAAAATGTATCTATTGTTGACAACCACCCAATATAAAGCAAAGAAAAGCAAACCAGTGGCTGGGAATATTGTGAAAAATTTCTTGGAAGATATTTGAGTGACTGTTTCTTCTGCACCAATTAACATATCTTTTATTTTTTTTCTACACATTTTCAATTGCTTGATTTGTCAAATGTTTTTTCTTTGCTACAACGGGATTTCTACTAACGACAAGTCTCATCTAATCAATCATCCATAAATTCTAACATTGACAAGTGATTAGCTTTAACAATTGCCACACTCACCGTTGTGGTTTACATTCACAAATTCTATGTTTGTGCCAGTCAGTTGAGCCGCAATCTGAAGCTTAAGGGTTTGGAAATTGCCACTATCTGTGTACACTTTCATGGTGATTTTCACCTAAATGACATAAAGTCTGTCCAATTTAGCTTTCACCAGTTTATCTTGATCAAGATTGTATGCATTCACATGAAACAGTCTTATAAAAAATCAAAACTGTTGTCAAAAGGTTTGGATAAATTGCTGAAGGAACAAATCAGTTTTATAAAAATGCACTTCATCTGTACTTGTCCACTTAAAAACTGGTACATTAATAATTATACAACTCAATGGCTTGTACAAAAGGTCTAGATTTCAAGTAAAATACCCATATTACTAATAACTCCTTGTAAATTCACGTCTTTTTTAATCTAATTTAGGCAGAAAAAAAACATTACCAACAACAACAACAAAAATATTCTTAGGCATGGCCATTTCAATTATTTAACGCTGATGGGTGTACAAACTACTGCTACTTCGATATGTTTTTTTATGATGTTTTTTAAACGGCTGGCTCTATTTCTATGGAAATTAGAAAAAAAAATTATTCTCATACCATCAGCTACAAGCGAAATGAAGAGGCAACATTTTAGATCTAGATATTAAATGTAGATCTAGACACTGATAACACTTGTTGCCTGCCCACTGACGTCAAATAATCGAAATGGCCGACTTCCTCGGGTAGACAAAGTAGGGACCGTAGTGCTCCACCAGTGCCTATTCTTAAATACTTCAGAATATAGTCTTGGACTATAATATGTCCATTTGGTAAAAGAAATATCTATTATTGATACTAGATCAAGATTTCTAGATCTAGATGTCTAGACCTAGAGTGTTTAAAGAACTTGTCACATCACAGTAAACCACACTAAAATATGCGAAAGAGGGGCATATTTTCTCCACATCATTTGGCTTTTTCCATATTATTTCAATAGTTTAGCTGCCACTGAACAGCTCACGACCTAAAGCCCAGTTTAACGTTCCAACACCTGGATTCTTGATCTAGATCTAGAATCTAGATTGTATCGAGACTTCATCCTTTATTTAGGCTTTTGGGTATCGGATTTTGGTGCACGACAACAATGTCCTTACTACTCTAAGATCCTACATTTGATCTTAGCAATAGATGTAACAATATAAGAACAGGTTGTTTTTTGATTGTTTAGATCTACATTCGGAGTCAATATCATTCAGTATTTATTTATGTTTGTACCAAATTCAACACAGATCTAGCAGAAAATTGCATCACCCGGCATTGTTTCACACATGTGTCAGTTTACACACGTTACTCGGGTTACCATTTCTGTATTTCTAACATAAAGAGTGAAGCTTTGACGGTCGTACTTGACGGATTCGATAGATTTGATTCAATTCGAATGATTCACTTCAGCTTCAGCACAGTCACAAAATAAAATTTGTTCTTTATTTTTGTTTTTATCTCGTTAAAACACTTAAATCCGTTTTGGAAATTATGAATGAGAAATTTTAACCTTTTTATTTCAGGTTACATCTTTTACTTTTGCCATGTTTACTTGGAATAAATGTTTCTCATTATTAGTATTATTAAATTAATTTTTTTGCCGACCTGCGCATACTCACTGTAATATACACACACAAAACTTGGTGGGGCAAAGCTTATTTTGTTACTCTATGGTTAATGACTGATTACATAATCATTATTTATTGCCCTTGTCTAAGTTCCTCCTCTTTCCAATACTTGAGTGTAAGTTTACACACCTGGTCCTTCCCCTCCCGATGAGTATAATGAGCCACTATTGGTTGATTTTACTTTTATTTTGGACATCTTCATTGTGTCTTCCTCTACTGGCCATATAGATGTGCGTTGTAGTAAGACTCTTGATGAGAGCCCATCCTGACTAAATAAGACAAGCAAAAATTGCATGAGATCCCCGAATCAAAATTTTTTTTCTGTAAGCCCTCAACTGCTATGTTGATGCACCCTTTTTTTTTTCCAAATTCTAAAGTTTATGATGATACAGTGTAGTAAAAAAAAGATTAGGCAAAAGAAATACAAATAGCTTATTTTCTAGCTTGATACATACCCACCTATCCACCTAGAAAAAAAAGTATTATTTACCATCATTTTCTTTCTTTTACCTTCTACATCTTGAAACATTAAACTCTCTTTTTTGTTATCAGTCTACGGTAAAAATATAATACAAATGCTCATATACTACAAGTGTGGTGATGCCATTTCTAAACTCACACACCTCCCCAGTGGAGGATCTCGAGCTCCTGAGGAGCAGTGGCTCATCTGGTAGGGTTGTTGGTTATAATGTGAGAAGTGTGAGGTTTGAATTCTAGTCTGGACCCGGACAATTTTCATCGCTCCTGTGTCCACCAAGCATAAAGTGGGTAGCTAGGTCTCTTAATATCCAGTAAAAGAAAGACTGCGAGGAAAGCAATGGCAAACTACCTCATAATGCCATATATCAAGAACTATCAGAATCCTACTCCTGACAGCGACTCTGAGATTCTAGGGCCAGTTTACTTCACTTTAGCTTCTGAGCATTTACCAGGCACAATGCGACTGGCTAGATGAGACCAAAATTTCAGTGTCAGCAGCCAGCCAAACTGGCAAAGGAAGCCCCTGAAGACATAAGGATAAGTTCAGTAACCCCATAGTCACTAATAGCCAAAAACAGCTGCAGACGATTGCACAAAAAGTGCAAGGGAAGAAAAATTGCATATCAGCCATTTCTTCCTTTTTCCCCTACTGATAATGAAAAAAAATCATGCAGTATTCAGGTTTCTGTTCAGTAAAATGCACTTGTCATGATTTTCAATTGATTAAAATGAAAAGTAACACAAATTTGAAGTATAAAAGTGAAAAAAAAGGCACAAAAAAGAATAGAACTACAAACAAAATCAACAACAATATACAAATACTTTTTTTTAAAATAATCATTTATTTAAACTAGTAAATAGATTTGTATTAAAGAAATCATACTTTTGCATCATTCAGACATATTGTGCTTTGAAAAGAGGAGTTTTACGATTAAAAAAAAAAATAAAAGATTTAAATTAAAATAGACACACAAAAAAATTTATTGACTTACAACATTCAGACACACTGCTAAAGAATTACGCATTCATTATCATCCAACTCACACAGAGACTGAGCCAATGCACACATCAAACATCCTCACTTTGGTTGTTTTTTGTTTTAAATTACACATCAATCCCTGTCAGTGCCAATGTCCAGATGAACATAATGATTACATGTAAACAAATTTCATCAGACTCAATACATGGAAACCACTGAGCCAAAGATAAAGTATATACTTTCCATTTTCCAAGTCCCCCCACCCCCCAAAAAAAAAAAAATATATATATCAATGGAAAATATTTGTGAGGCATCCTTGGCAAAGTATACACAGGTCGAATTTTGAAGTTTGGATTTTTTAGTATCATAAGAGAGTAAATTTTCTGCCCTTTAAGGTGGTAAAAAAATTCTAACACAATTGCGTAAGAACCTATGAAAATCTAAAGACCCGTCGACGCACTTAAGTTTTGAGAAAAACAAAGTTAAAGTTAGCAAAGTTCAGCAATTTTTTCAAACAACTAGTTGTCTTTAAAAACGCTTTAAAAAAATGAAGACTCTTATGAATCACATTACACTTAAATGTTTGAGAAATGGTGTAACTGTTAGATCCATTTTCAAGTAAAAAAAGAAATATGGGTCTTAAACTCCATTTTTACTCTGAAAGAGCTGTAGCTCAAAACAACTCAGCACAACATGTATATACTTTGCTTTGGGTGGCTCACATTTGTTATTAACTTTAACCTAGGACAATAAAATATAAATCAATATAACGTTTTTTCTTTTTCGTTTTAAATTATATTTGTGCAGATATTGACCAAAAGCCTTTCATTATCATAAAAGTGTGTGTCAACAGCAAGATGCCTCAAAGTAAAGAAAGGTGAACAGGGAACAGAATTATTCATACAAATTAGTGTATTGCCATAAAAAAAAAAAAATCGATGTTTTTCAGTGGAAAACGTCAAGTTCTGTCAATGTTTGTTTTTTTTCAAACACAGCTGCAGGAGAAGATTTAAGGCTGCAAGTAGGAACGTATTTAATATTTGAAGATGAAGCTGCCTCGATATTGTAATGTATTTGCATAAAAATAATAATAATAACAATACATTAATAATCAATTAAAAAAAGAAAAAAAAATTACTCATGTCACAATCCATCTTAACCAACCAATATCATCTTCATGCACAAAAATGAAATTTTTAGAAGACTGTTTAAAAAATTGTACACATAAAAAAATACGGAGGTTTATAAGAGCCTTTGGAATTTGACAAAAAATAATTTTAAAAAATAAAAATGTGCTATGTTAAACAAAACCTTTTGACACTTCAATTGATAAGGAAAACTAGACACTTCATGGAAATATGAAACATATCTTATTATTAAAAACATTGCTTTTCATTGCACAACTGAAATGCGTTTGAATGTTTATTATTTCTTTTTTTTTCTTTTTTTAAAAATAAAAATACTATTGCGTTGAAACATTTCGATTTTTTGTTTTTAAAAAAGATGTATGATAGTGACACAACCCAATATATATCCAGAGCTTACAGTCCTAAGGGGTCAAATCAAATTTTGGTGAAAATAAAAAAAATAGCATTTTAAGATTGTTTTCTTTCTCCAAAACGGTTTTTACAAAAACCTGATAGACATACTCCTCAACAAAGAACAAAAAATCTGCTCTGTTTTCACCTAAGCAAAGGTCACAGAAAAAACAGAATCTCAGGCCAAATCCATTTGAGATGCTGAAGATACAATTTTTAACTTGTAGGCACTGGTTTCAGGACATAATGCGTTGCCACGAAACGAGATAAAACATGACTGCTATATTTCCCCTGACAATTGTTGAAAAGGTGTAAAGGGGTCCCAGAGTGACATCATTTGATATCTGCTGCGACAGCTCTCTAGAAGCATTTATCTTTGGCCAATCTTTCTCGCAAAATGTCTCTCTCTTGAAATGACACAACAAATGTCTACTTCTCTTTTAAAGACACCCTACCCTGGCTAACATATTATTGACTCCTCCTTCTGAGATAGGACAATTTTAGAACACCTGTTAAGGATTGCTGTAAGAAAAGTAATTTTCACTGCATAACAAAACCACAAAAAAATAAATCAAATGATGTATCTAAAACATTAAATCAAAATAAATAAAAGTTTTGCTTAAAAAAAAAATACGACTAGGCATCAACAAGATATTTGGCTGTATAATTAAACAATTCATTTTTTTCTACCTGTAAATAAAGCACCCTTCAATAAAATGCTTCTCTGCAGCACCACAAGAGCTATGTTTAACGAAAGAGTTAACTGTTTTGAGATAAGAAGAAGAAAATGTTCTAAACAAAATCGCCACTTCATCACAAAATATCTTTATAAAAAAAAGAGCCGTAACATTGACAAGTTCAGTATAAATAAAAGCTTTCAAAACTAACACACCTTCCTTGTTATATTTCAAAATAAAATTTATTCTGTGTGGTAATTGCATTGTCCAAAAGTCACAAAAATACTTTGAGCAGGTTTTTTTTTATAAAATAAACTGTGCCGCACTTAAATGAGAAGCAGTATCGTCAGCATTAAATCTGTGGAAAGTACTGCAATAACAGTGCAAGAAAAGACATTAAAAAAAAAACAATTAAAAAATTGCTTGTCAAACACTGCCAGAGCCCTTCAAAATTTCAAAATATAATTTTTTAAATTTTCTCCACTTTAAACAACTGGTTCTTTTTTTTTTTTAACATCAGTTAGATTTGCCAGGACAATAGAATTCATCCAAATCATACTTGCACACATCAATCTAATATTTCTGGAAGATTCTGAATTATCGATGCTTTCCTGGCTAGAGCAATGCAATGGATAAGTCCCCGTTGTTTTTCACCTCCCAGGGACATCAACCGTATCAACATCACTTTTGAGAAAAATAGGGTCTCATTTTTTTCCCCCCTTCTTTTGATTGCTTTTTTTTTCTTTTATAGCACAGATTAACTCGAACTCAATTTTCCCCACTTCAACAAATGCGGTTTCAATGAATCTTTTTGTCAACCTGCGCATTCTCACTGTAATATACACACAAAACTGCGACCTGAGACATTTTTTGGGACTATTCATGTACAATCGTTCCTGCCCCAAAAACCTCATCTCTTGATGTTACTTGTTTCTGTTCTTTTGGTTCCCCCCCCCCAAAAAAAAAAATGAAAAAGAGGAAAGCTATTGACAAATTGAGTACCAGATAATCTGCTTAGGTCAACAACAAAAACAAAAAAAAAAAAGGAAGTTAAAGACAAAGAAAAACTGGCTATGACCTGTGACTCCTATTAAAAACTGAAACTGAAACAAAACTTCATGGCAATAAATTGAGCAGGTTACACATGGCAAATTTAAGGGGGGGAAAAAAATGAAGAAAAGAATTGCCGCCATTTTCAAACTTCACTAAATCGTACAAATAAAATAAATTAAAAAAACACAAATACAAACTTTTCTACAATTAAAGTTTGCTATTACCATACACATTGCAATTATATAAGATAAGATGGAAAAAAAAATACAAAGTTAAAAAAAAAAAGTTGATAATCTTTGTGCTGCCTCTATGAGTTAATCCATATGATGGCCACCACTCAGGTAACAGCATTTGTTGTCTCCCCTACAACATCATCTTGCGGCTTTTCGTCAAGTCTCTGGAAAGCATTTATATGAGAAAGAAAAAAAAATACAGAAAAATTCAATGCCAGAAAGACTGGTTAAGATTGAGAAAAACCCTCTAGCTATTAACATCTACTTATTTGTAATTTGATAATTATAATTTTTAGATTGCAATGTCTCACCAAATAAAAGATTCAGAGAAAAACGAAAGTAAAATTTTATACTGCTCATTACTATTTGCCACCAGCTATTAAATTTTACTCCACATATGCTTAACTACCAATACCAAGAAAGAAGAAAAAATTTCTCCATTATCAGCCTTTATGTCTGAGTATTAATCAATGTAAGGTTATCCAAATTAGCCTTTCATTTGGTATTTCACTAATCATCATTTCACAAGCATTGTGATATAAGACAGTAATATGGGCCTGGCTAGATTTGTGAATAAAGCCAGTCCACAACAGGGTGATCTCAGACTTTCAGGCCGTCCATAAGCAGACCTGCCTACCTTGTTCACCAGTTTTGGGGGATCAAGATGTGAAAAATGGGGGATTTTCAGCGAATTTGGGGGGT
>BLXT01002311.1:49316-61756 GCA_019648995.1 Plakobranchus ocellatus | reverse complement strand
GAGAGAGAGAGAGAGAGAGAGAGAGAGAGAGAGAGAGAGAGTGAGTGAATGGGAAAAATCCATTTGTTACATAACAGATGTAAATATTTTGTCATGATAATCTGTAAGAATATTCCACTGTATTTCATTGATCACATTAGGTTATCACAAAAATTTTTAAGTTTTTGGAAATTTCCGATATTTGGGAATGAAATCCTGGCTTGATCACTCTTCTGTCTTGAGTTCAAAAGGCCCTGTGACAGCCATACTGGCAATCGATTCAACTCCTCTGGTCGTAAAACAATTGCATTATCCTACCTTCCACATTGATAGCAGCTCAAAGAAAGTTCATGAATTTTGCATTGCGCCAATTTTACCAAAAGAGAAGATTATCAAATGCATTGATTTGTAAATGCATCATTAGTGACTTCTTACTACATGAATGTTTTATAAGGGATGCCAATTAATGTCAATGGCCAAAAAAAAAATATAAAAAAATGCTTAACAGTACATTTAGTAAATCAATGCAAAAACTCTTGTTATAACATTGCATTCATGAAGAATAAATCTGTTAACTCTATTAGTTTGAGCTTTTTGTATATAGCCAGTCCATAACAAGGTGATCTCAGGCTTTCAGGCCCTCCGTCAGACCAGGGCGCCGGTAGCGGGGCTTGAACCCGCGACAGAAGGGTCCCTGCAGATCTCAGGGCGGAATCGCAAGCCACTGTGCTACTGACGCCCCGTTAACTCTATTAGTACAAACTGTTTAAGAATCTAAAATTTTAAAAGCGTCAAGAAAATGTCATAACTTACAGAAGCTGTATGGGGTGAAAACTGAAGAATGTAAGACTTTATGTTCACAATAAAAAGTTCATTGTAGAATGCTATGATAGAATCATAACGTTCGTCACTCATATAGACTTCCTTGTGTGTCTGTGGGGGAAAAAAAACAAAAAATAAAATGAGATATGATAATTTGTTTGCACAAAAGATGAAAAGAAGAATTGTTCAATTTTTTTTAAGTGAGATGTTCAACACTTTACATTCCACTCCAGTCATTTCTCCCCTTTGCTGCCAACCCCACCCCCTTCCCCCAACAAAAACATTTCATTCATTAAGACTGATTTTCCTGAAGCCACGGTTGCTCAAAGTTTCCTCTCCCTCCCTTCGGACACCAGCCTTTGACATTTCTTTTTTCATAGCCACTCTGCCTGTTTACTTTGACTCACCTCCTGTTTTGCATGGGGAAGTTCTCTGTACACACTCACAATGACCTTGAAGAGGATTTCGTGCTCGGTGACCTTGCACAGCCCATAGATGCAGCACATGATAATCTGAGGGATTGTTAAAGGACTTATAGACAAGGTCGTAGATACCTGGGCTAGGCAACATAACATGATAGAGATTCAAACAAATAGCAACATGAAAGTAAAGCTTGAAGCGAAAAGAGTGAGGTCTAAGACAAAGAGCAAAACTAAACAAATCAGCAACAAAAAAGACAAAGGCAAAAAAAAAAAAGAACTATATATATATGGCGTCTGCTTTGACCAGAGATGGTTTGCCTAACTAAAGCTGTGCTCACAAGGCAATATTCTATGCCGAGATATAAATATATAGCAAAAGTTTGTTTCGTTATTTCAATTACATTTCCAAGATTTTTGTAAGAATCATGCTAGCAATCATATTTGAGGGCTATCTTTAAAAAAACCACAAAGATTGAATTTTAAATATTTTTTAAAGGAGGTAAAAGAGGTGGGAGTGGGGGAAGGGAGGGAATGAGGATGAGAG
Organism: Plakobranchus ocellatus; assembly: GCA_019648995.1. NCBI lineage: Eukaryota > Metazoa > Mollusca > Gastropoda > Plakobranchidae > Plakobranchus > Plakobranchus ocellatus. The sequence goes on along the minus strand of BLXT01002311.1, from coordinate 59,989 downwards.
AATTGAAAGGGGGGGGGGGGTTAAGAGGATTTCCTTAAATACATCGAAAGAAAAAGATGTGGCTGAGGCAAGCAGTGCTTGTTATGTACCTAGCAGTTCCAAGGATCTACGTGACAAGGACAAAAGGCAGTTGCTTGAATTTGCTCTTTGTGATACTAAAACATAGCAGCAAGTTGGCTCAAAATCAACTGCTGATTTAAATTACATGATACTTAAGATCACACTCTTGAGTTTGGGTATAAAAAAAAAAAGCAAGAACTTACAATCTGAATCCAAACGTGAGGTATTCTGGATCTTCATCTAAATTCAGATATAAACGAAAGTTAAAACTGACAAATCTGGATCTAATATCACTGAAGACTGTAAATCTAAATTTAGTTCTATAGCCCAATAGCACAATATACACCCCCCCAAATGGACCAAATGTTTGAAGAATGTGAATAAGGCCACAATATGTAATCAAATTGGTCCATTGAAAAATCCCTGCCACACTGGTAATGCTAATCTCGGGAAAAGTAGTGCACAGTGAAAAACAAAATGACCCTCTGTCAGAAAGAGGTCAGTCAGAATCATAAATGTAAAGGCATATGCGCATCAAATATATTTTTTTTTCCAAATCTCTTGCTGATTACAGAAAGTGAACAGTGAACATTCTCTTTAGCCACCTTACCTGGTCCAAATGCCTATTTTTCAGTAAATGTGGCATCTTCGTCACGCAGTGTTCCAAACAGGTCCATATTTTGCGTTGCTATCAACAACAAAAAACGACAAAAGCAAGATGAGTGGGGTGAAGTCTAAAGAGTTATCAGGAAATAATCCTTTCACTTTGAACTCCTCATTCTTTTTTTTTGCTTGTTTGATGCATGAAAAATTTACAGAAAGTTTCTTGAAAGAAAAACTGTTGAATCTGAAGTATGACAGTGGTTGTGTTGATGAATACTTATTGGCAAATTTTAAAATTTAACAATATTAAATGTATAGCTTGCATTCCTCTTCTTTAGATTCTTTGTCTGGAACAGACATTGGCAATCATGTTCCTCCACTCCATTCTATTCTCATTCAACCTCATAAAGTTGTTGTTGCTATCCTTACCTATTGCCCATGACTTAAGGCTTTCAATAAAAGTTATTCTCTCTCTACCTCTAGTCTGTTTGCCTTCAATCTTTCCAATAACTGCTAAGTGTTCTAAACTCTTGTGTTGGCAAATATGGCCTAAAAATTGTAGCTGCTTCTGTCTTATGGTTGTAACTAGTGATCCTTCAGATTAGACTCTCTCCATACAAATTCATTGGACTTTTTTCCCTCTCATATCCTCACCATTCTTTTGATAAACCACATCTCTAGAACTTCTAGTTTTCTCTATATATCCCACAATATAAAAGTACTGACCATACCTATTTTTTCATTACCATTATTTTGGTTTCCATACTTATGTTTCTGTTTCCTAGTATTGGTTTAATTTTTTCGGAATGTATCTTTCGCCATAATTTCACTCATGCATCTACCATCTGATGTTATCTGGCAACCAAGATATTTGAATTTTGTAACTTGTTTGGTTTATTTAGCTTTTGCTAACAAATTGCATTTGGTTAGAGGATTTCCTTGAGATGACCGTGGAATTTTTTTTTTTTTTTTTACATTCAACAGGCCCATTCTTTTGCTCTCTTTGAATTTATAGAATAATACAATAAAATTGGCTCCTAAATACTGCTGCCATAACTGCAATCAAGCAATCAATTTACCAAGGCAGAAAAAAATGTGCTCCTGCACACAATAAAATGCCAATTTGGTTATTATGTGTATGATTTTATTTTAAACATTTGAAGTCAGTATACAAAGTTGAACAGAAATGATTAATGAAGGATTTCAATTAAGTTTAATGAATTGCAAAAAGAAAAACAACAACAAAAAAAAAAAAAGAGAATCAAACGGTGAATCTAGTTGCTTTAAAAGACATGTATATGGAATAAGAGGTTGGCCCCCTAAACTACGACTATTTCCTGAGCATAATTTTTAGTTTTTCAAATAGATATTCACAAAAACATTAAAGCTGCCAAACTAGCGTGCTGAGAATTTGAGATCAAAGTTAAAAAAAAAAAGGGGGGGTGTAGCCAAAACTGGGAGAGCAATAATTAAAGAGATTATGATGTCAACTGATCACATGACTAGAAGAGCATGGATATTAATGAGCACCAACTCTTATTTGATGAAACAAATGATAAATTCGAATCCTGCTCATTATAAACTGCCATAGCAATCACGTCTGTCTTCAAAGTGCATCATGTAGGATATACATTTGCTTCTTTGGGAACTTAGAATTTGCAATTGTAAGTCTGAAAGTGGGATACCAGAGAGAGGGGAAATCTGCCGTGAGGGGGCAAGTTTGGCAGCCATATTTTAAAACACATACATACAACAGAAAACAGCAAACTTACAAGGTCCTCGCTACATTCAAGATCTGTGCAGAGCTTGGACATCCTAGAGTAACCAAGTCGACAGACTGAAGGGAAACAACATAAATTTAAAAAAAAAAAAAAAAATGTTATACATAGATAAGTGTTTTAGTTACAAAAAATAAATCAGATTTCATGCTATTCAATTATTAAATATATATGCCTAATTATTATGCCTCGGTTTAGGGAAGGTCACAAAAAGATATTTTGCAGATGCTTCAACAAAGGGAGAGATTTTGTATTTAAATAGCTATATCGACATTTGACTGCCCTGGATGAATGTTGTAAAGGCTAGTGTGAGAGTGTGATGTATACTTGAGTCTCCTGGGTTCAATGAAGAAAAAAAAATATATTTATATAAATATAGACATATACATATATATATATTTATTTATTTATTTATTTATACAAGGCACCTAGATGCAAACAACCTTCTTCAGTGTTACTGCTATCTTTAAAACTATCAAATACAAAGTCCAAGCGGTGTGGAAAAAATATGACAAACATGAGTGCCAGCATAGCCCAGATCTAGCATCCAAATTGTGATAGCAAATGAAAGATCAATATCATCTGTGTTAAGCTATGGACAATATTGCTCTTTAATTTGCAACAGCGGCAAAAGCTCTGTATACAAAATGACCGGTGCAAGTCAACACAGTATGAGATATTGTGCATTAGAAAAAAAAAAGTGTTCTATCTTTTCTAGAAAGCATCAACCAAGACATAGTAAATGGAATTTGAGTGTAAAAAAAAAAAAATGAGATTCGTAACAACTGGATGCAGTAAAATCATTTATGAAACAAAACTTTGGGGACTTTCAGAAATCATTTTTGCTTAGCCAATGCAATTTAATAGAAAATAAACTAATTAGGGGGCTTAAAATCATCCTGATTAAGCCTTGCAGGGCCTACTTTGGAACAGCACTACAAAAAAATATGAAACAAACAGCAAACACGCAGCATTATTCCCAAGTGAGTCCCTATTTCTTAATTGAATGATTCATATCAATGGAGTCTTACATTTCTGGGGTTAAAAAGCACTGCTTCTTTATAAAATTGAAAGTCTGTACAAAAGTTTGTTTTGAAAATGGGGGCATTTTTCCATCTCTGCTTATCGCAATTTCCATTCATCTAAGTTAAATTATTTGGGTCTGTAACAAGACCCACTTTATGAGACAGTGCTTGAGAGTTTTCTCATAATCACATATATATTTTTTAATTGGGATCAGCATAAACCTGTAATATTGCGATTCATTCCTTTTTATACGAAAACGTACAAAATATGCTAAAAGAAATGAAGAAGAAAAAACCTACAAGAATAAAGAATCAAAAAAAAAAGGGCCCAATTCTTGCTTACAGAAAAAGATGAAAAATTGCAATCAAACATTTCTCATATGACAAAAGGTAGCTGACAAATAAGCCGATTCTTTTAAAATAAAAGTACAACAGTCCTTGAACAAAATTAATCTGAAAGGCTATGTGTATTTCTGCTTTTTATAGCTTAGGGATTATGGCCCTTACCTCTGTTTATAAAACGAGTTAGAGATTGAGATTTGCCTGGAACAATGTGGGGTTTGGGCGATCCCCCTGCCTCAGCACTGGTATTCGATGAGCTGGCTGCTGCATGCTGAGAAGATGATGTTGAGGGTGTCTGAGCAGACGACGGAAATGTCACTGAAGATTGCTGGCCTTTTTTCACCGGGGACAAAAAACTGAGGAAATTGCAGATGTTAAAATTTAAAGTAAATAAATAAATAAATAAAAACTATCCCAGAGCAAGAGATATGCAAACTTCAAATGTGTATCCAGTAAATTTTTACATTTCTCAACACAAGCCTAACTGTTCTGCCATCATGATAGTCTCTCAATAATGTAGGATAGGCATGTCAACAATCTTAAGACCTAACTATTTAGTGTGAAAAACTGTCTACAAAGTGCTTCTCTTCTCTCTGATGTTCACCTATCCCGAAACAAATCAGTAACTCTCTTCACTTGTAGAAAATGCAATGACAGCACAAGTGATTATTCCCTTTAGTGTTATCAGTCCTTCACTGATACATTTTTTTTTTTAGAATTAATTTTGATTTTTTCTTTTTCTTTTATAGAATCTCTGACCTCAGCATTCCTTTAAAAAGCAATATTTAAAACATGTCATTTTTAAATCCTGAAGTAACTTTCAGAGTTTATAGAGAATTCAATAGATTTTTAAATGACTGATGTCAAACAATAGGCCCAAACTCTCGTCTTTTCAATTTGCATTCCTTGAAGGGTGCAACAAAAGTAAACAAGAAGAAGTCAAATCACTTTCTGTCTTTTGCACTTGGAGGGGTGAGTTTTCCTATAGCGTAAGCGTGTACAATGTTGGCAATTTGCGGTTAAAAAAAAAAGACGGCTAATGAGGTGAAACTTTTTGCATAAACCAAAGCTAACTGCTAAGAAGTTTTTGCTGCAATTTTCAGGACTAATTAACTTAGCGAGACCAAAACTTTATTATTAACACATCAGAATGAAAAGAAAGCTAAGAGATAAGCTATGCCTTTCAACCAGAGCGTACGCAACAGCTTGCTCACAATACAAATGGACATTTTGAGACGCTAGTGCTAATGAACCATACGTCATGTAAACACCTTCAAAGATACATATTAAAAATTTTTTTGCTCTCTCTCTCTCTCTCTCTTTTCTCAGATGCTTTTCTACACAAAATTGACATGCTTGTACCTTTAGTATCACTACAGACTTTCACCTCTACATGCTGCCAGAGTGCAAATCAGGGCTACAGCTAGGGTTTCAAAATATTTTTTTTCTAAAAGGTACCTTGGAACTTATTTGGATTGAGCTAAGATGACTAGACTTACAGCTCAAGATCACTCCTACTGTGGCCATTCGTGCAGGAAGGATAAGGGCTGCTGCTGCCAGCTCCAGTTTGTAACTTCATTGGGGAACTCAGGGGAGATGCCAATTTCGGCGGAGTCACATGGCCCGTTTCTTTTTGTTCTGATAGGGCATCAAACACCGGGGAACCCTAAAAAGAAAGAAAAAAAAACAACAACAAAAATGTATTAACCCCAGTGGTGCACACTAAAAAATGGGTATAACTATAGTCTGAGTGCTAGGCTGGCATGGCTTGCTCTCTGTAAAACATGGACTGTGGCAAAAAGCTTTGGGCGATTTGTGGTGTGCATTGAAAACTACTTATCCATAATGTTGTTTACTGAAAGAAAAAAGAAAATTAAAACCATAGGTCTTGAATAATGCATAGTTCATTGCTTTAAAATGTCACTACATTCTATTTCAAAAGCATGATTAAATTTTTATATATTTAAAGAAGAAATGGGAGATAGGAGATAGATGTAAAGATCAGGGCCTATGCTACCTCAAGGACAAAAACTTGCTTGCATTTTGCAGCATTATGTTTCAGTAACAATTTATACTTCATCTTTTATACAATTGAATCTAATGAGCACAAAATCATAGGTCCATCTTTAATTCCCAGGTAAGAAAAAAAATACATGTACTTCACCCAATGACAGCACGATGCTATCCTCCTCAATCTCAAACAAAGCTAGGATACGCCTACACTCAAGTCTGGGTTATTGATTTGCATTGGTGAGCTGACTGTACTAACGAGATTGTAAAACGCCTTCCAAGTTTTAAAAGAAATAAAGCATCCTGTTCTTTACAATATATTACATATATAACTTTTGCTAATTCTACTGGCCCTAGCGTCACCAGTCATTTACATGATATTATGCTTGATTGTGTATCACTATCGAGAAATAGTGATGTTCTAGACCTACCGTCTACCAAGATTGGGTCATTGACCTTAGTCTAACAGGAAGAACACACACAAAGCATCCACCAACCCTATCATACACGTTTACTTATCTAGTATTTAGTTATAAACACTTAAAAAGCATCATAAAGACAAAGAGGCAGGGCAAAATACTGCCCGTCTTTTCTCATCAGTCCCTTCTCAAGGCGCCCAACACCAGGCTAATTATATTATATTAAGGGGGGAAGATAGGGTGGTGATAAAGTCATCCACGAGATGGACATGTGAATGATAAAGGGGAACTTTGACTTAGAGGCAGGTCTAATGTGAAAGTTGATATAGCAGCTCCCTGCTGTTACCACGTGGGAGAGTCTGAGTCAATGACTGGGATCACCGAGCATCATGGTCAAGTCTGTAAATGTGCTTAACACGGAAGTTGGGTTGAAGCAAAAATTAAGATACATTTTAAAAAATGCATATTCACACTTGTGAGTCTATATTGCTTTGGTGCTTTTACACAATGACCTAAAATATAATGTACTTCTTTTTTAAAAATACTCAAGCATGAATTGAAACTAACTTTTATTCAGAAGAAAAAAAAAACATATCCAATTACACATAAAAATGAACTACAATTGAATACTTTGAAAGTACATTTAATTGATTTTAAATAACAATAATATTCATTACTCAGAACCACAGCACCAAAAAGAAAAACATCAGATTAAAAAAAAAAAAACAAAATCAATTGTACAGTTATTATTGAGATGCATTTGATCTATTTTTTCCATTGGCACTTTTGACAATAAACTTTATGTTGACACAACATATTCCATATCCACTGATAGTTAAACTGCAAAATAGTCGAAACCTCAAAAGCCGAAGTTCGATTATTCAAATTTCTCATAAACCGAAGTATTTGCGATATGAGGTTTTTTTTCCTTCTTTGGTTTTGTAAAGTTCAAACTTATTATTCGAAGTCAAAGAAAGTCGGTTCTCATAATTTGAAGCCCACATCGCCAAAAACCGCAAAAAGAAAAAAAAAATGTTTCCCTTCCACCATCCCCAAAACAATGCCAATCACCGTTTCAACAAAGCGGGCCTACTCCGGGGAGTGCCATTAACGACAAGCAAGATAGGGGAGGGCTCAAACTAGCGTGAGAGGAGGGAAGTGGGGTGCCGAATGCAGGCCTAGAGCGGGTATGCGAACTGCCAGTGCCACACACTGCCACTGGTTGAAGAACCTCTCACTGCAGTCACGCTAAGTCTAGATCATCTAGACCTAACTGTAAAGGTAATATATGATTAATACATTTCACGCACAGTCAGCTGCAAGTGCAGGAAAGGGGAGATGGTGTAGGCACTGTAAGCTCGGGGTGAGACAAGGTGTGCTAGGCATGACTGGAGTGAGAGGCACTATGCCTCTTTTTTTTTTCATTTGAAGACCATGTTGTGAGGAGAGCCAGGCAGACTGTCATCACTGACCACTTTAAGAGTAAAGCTGCCAACTAAGCCAAGTAGTCAATACAACCACGGCCCTTTTCAGGGCCAAAAAAATAAACAAACAAAAAGGGGAAATGGGTTTGGGGTCCATGAGTATTAAAGCAGGAGAGATCTTTTCTTTTCGTTAAAATTTTTTTTTTATCAAAGGGAAGTAACCCGATAATAATTAGTGGTGTTTTAGACCCCCGAATTTTACCCCTTTTAATAATTCGAAGTCTTATAATCTGAAGTTTTGGTCCATTCCCATGTACTTTGAATTATGAGGTTTCCATTGTATCCCTTTCATGCAAAAAAACACAGGGTTTTTTAAAAAATTTTTTTAAAAACTAGAGCCCACTTCTAACAAGCAGCTCTTCTTCCCCCCACTCTCTCACCATAAAATCCACATAAATCATTGCATCATCACACTAAGATTTTATAAGTATTGGCTCGCAAAACAAACTTTCTTTTCAAGGTATTGCAATAAGAGGGGAAAAGCCCCACAAATACAGACAAAGGAGAACTTTGAGAGAGCTAACCTCTTTCCAGGCATCCTGCTCCAGGATTCTGATCTCTACCAAGTGCAAATGCTGAAATAAAAATGGAAAAAAAAAATAACCTGAAAAAATTTGTTAGCAAAAGATAGTGGTATACAGATCTCAAATGACATGAAGCATTAATGACAAATTAACAAAAAAAAGTAGCTATATAGGTTTGATTTTTGTACATAGCCAGTCCACAACAAGGTAACCTCAGGCTTCAAGGCCCTCCGTCAGGCCAGGGCACCAGTAGCGGGGCTCGAACCCGTGACAGAAGGGTCCCTGCAGATCTCACAGCAGACTCGCTAGCGACTGTGCCACCGACACCCCAGAGGCTACATAGAGACCATATGGGACTGAACAAGCAAAGTTACCAGTTTGGTTCAAAAGAGATTAAGGTAAAGAAAAAAAATATGAAATGCCAGTTGCAAGAGAATAACTGCGGTAAAATCTAGATATTAAACTAAAAAGAAAAAAATTGTGACCATAATCCACGTAGATCTACAATGTGGCTGTTCTGCCAACACTGAGATATTTGCATTTGATTTTCTCTTTTTTTTTTGAGAGTTTGAAACAAAGACCAGGGTGAACTTTGAATGCTGTTTTTTAAACTTTTAGATATATTTCATTTCTATCTAGATACATACAAAAGCTGTAAAATATTTTCCATAAAGTTCAGATTATAAAAAATCTTCTCCAGAGCTTCTTCACATATTTAATTTACGTTATTCACCAAAAGAAACAAACATTTATGTTCATCTTTCACTCATAATACTTTATCCATAGAATTGAGGTCACAGCCCATTTAACTTGATAATTTGTACATTTGTGGAGGAAAAAAATTTGCTTTACTATGGTAAAGGTATATGTCATTTTAAAACACCCTAACATCTAAATATTAGCCTCAAATGTGGTGGATGACATTTTGGATAGCACTGGTTGCCCTGCATGGATGTTCTCTTGTGTATATTGGCATAATATTTTGGACACCATATTAACTGCAGCAAAGTGGTATCTAAAAAGATCAGAGCACCAATATGGTGAACTCAACAAGCTAACCCGACTTCCAGCTTGGCACTGGCTACACATACCTTGACTACGTCTGCTGGGAGCTTTGGCTCAGCACGGACAAAGCTTTCTATAGCCTTGTAGAAGTCATAAGCCTGAAGGGAGAAGACTCCTAGCAGCCAGGGGAAGGAGAAGGAAGAACTCTCCAGACTAACCTCACAATTGTTACGGTTGCCTGGAAAATAAAAACAAAACAAGCAAGGGAAACACACCCTGAAATCAATTCATATAAGTTAATGTTAGGAAATTTAAATGTTTTCATGTCAGTTATTTTTTTAATTCATAAAAAGTCTAAATGCTATATTTAGTGGAGCGGAGGCTCATCTGGTAGGGTGGTTGGCTACCAAGTTAGAGGTCTGGGGTTCGAATCCCAGTCTGGACCAAGTCAATTTTTCATTGCTCCGCGTCCACCCAGAAGTAAATGGGTAGCTAGGCCTCTTAAGATCCGGCATAAGTAAAGACGGCGAGGAAAGCAATGGCAAACTCATAATGCCGTATGCCAAGAACAATCAGGACCCTACTCCTCGTTCCCAGATGCTAGGATTAAGCGTGGGACTCACTTTACTTTGTTTTTACAATATTTATGTAACTTGAATGTAGGCATTTACATTTGGGTAAGGGGTGGAGGCAAACATAATGAGAGAAAAAATTTTCTCTTTTTTTTTGTGGAGGGGGGGAACGCTCAAAACTGCTATTGCAGAATTCAATGCTTTTAGAATATTCCCACGAAATATTTATTATCATTTTGTCTTTCTTTATTTGAAAGTTGTTTTGTTTTGTTTTGCTCAAAAAAGAATTGCTGTTCAAGCAAATTCCATCAATTACTTCAGGAAAACCAAAAATTAAAATTAAGAAAAGATTTGGGGCTGCTAATTTATTTTTTGCCACATAAAAGATTTCTGTATACATCCAAGATATTGTAGGTTTTTAAGTATAGAAAGCAATGGATTTTCCGCATCAATATGATCTCTAATCTCAAAATTCTCATTTTTCAAACGAACACATATTTTAAATATGCTTTAACTTTAACACATTTAAAAAGTTTTTATGCACGAATCTGACAATCTTAGTCTAGTTATGGTACAACCAGACTCAACTGAACTAGGTAAATCTGTTTACAAGAGCAAAAATAGCATTTTTTTTTCATATATGTAGCCCGTCGAATATTTATATAGTTTTGTTACTTAAAAGATATAAGTGAATTTAAGAGCTTTTTTTTTTCCAAAACTCAGTATCTCACATTTTGCTGATTTGGAATTTCAAACATTTGATCATTACACAGACATGCCTACCCTTAAAAATTTTTTTGAGGAACATCAAGGGCAAAAATGCGGAACATTATATAAAAATGCGGAACAAA
>BLXT01002311.1:33072-46413 GCA_019648995.1 Plakobranchus ocellatus | reverse complement strand
GATGATCAATGTGACACATTTGTAACAGTTCTCTAGCAGTAAAAAAATGGATACCGGAAGTGATAATATTTTGGGATGTGTTCGTTTAGTGAGGTTTTTATGAGAAAAAAAAGACTAGTGAAAATCACTTGCTCTGTGTTCTTTTTGCGGGANNNCGGGATTGCGGGACAGAGGCAAAAATGCGGGATTTTCCCGCAAGATGCGGGGTTGTAGGCAGGTCTGCAGAGGCCTTACGAATTTGTACATTAACTCAATGAGGTTGTGTAAGATCATATGTATTTTTTAAAAGAAAAGATCACCAATAGCCCAGATTAATTACGATATTGTTATGAAAACAGTTGTAATAATAGTACCTGAGAATATTCATGCTTCTTAAATGGCGTGACTTGAATAAATTAAGCCTCCCCCCCCCCCTCACCTTAAAATATTGAGAAAGCTTGTCCGTTGGCCTCTCCGGCCCAGCCCCAAAGTTTTTGTGAAGCAATTCCACTGAGCTCACTGCTTGCCTAAGGAGAGAGAATTTAAAAATGTTCCATATAATAAGACAGAAAAACAAGTTCCAGGAAAAAGTGCAGCTCTTATTATAACCTTTCATCGCAACCAATCTTGAGGGGGGAGGGATTTCAATAAATTGACATTCCAATGTTCAGAAAGCCTCACTGAAGTTTTGCTTTTTTATTCCATTCATTAAAAAAAAATTTTTTTTTCTTAAAAGGCACAAATCACCAAAAATGCCTGCTACATATAAGTAAACATCTCCAGTTATTGAATAAAAGGAGACAGGAAATTGTAGACATCAAGCAAAGTGTTTTACCTTGAGGGCATGAGTTCGATAATTGCTGAGGTAAAGGTTTTAGTGAAGGTGTGAAAATACAAATGCATTTACAACTGCATGCCAAAAACATTTAGAGTGAGCTCCCTTCTCCTATCACCGTCCTATCCTTCTACAAGACCAATGCCAAAGTCCTTTTTTTCTGACCTTAATCATTTAAATGTTAATTTGGTTTCACTTAACTCCCCCCCACAGCTTTGCCTGCTGCGATTGTTGGGCTGAGCAATTATAAAAAAAAAGAAAAAAAAAAACGACAGACAGATAACATTAGTTTTCTTGCTCTAAAAATACAATGGCAATATTTATAAGCCCTAGGCATTTTCTTTAGCACCAAGTGCTTTTTGACCTTACCTTACAGGGGTCATTTGGCCAGGATGAAGCTTAGCTTGAGAAGCTGGCGGATTGCACACCCTGGATATAAAAACACATACATAGGTGATTTTTCTCCTCCTTAAAATTGTTATTTGCATAATTCCCACTCCATATACACTCAAATCTTGACTTTGATAGTTTGCTTTGGGGCAAAAAGTCAGCATATTTGCACTGAATATCCACTGGAACCTTGCTTAAAATTCACATGAAATTTTCTTACACTCATTTTGAAATGGTGGATAAATTGTACAAGAGTGCTTGATGATTTCAAAGATGCATTTATTATATAATTCTTTTGTAGAAGAGATACTCCTACTCAAAAAATCAAAACAATCAAAAGCTGTAATTCAAGAGGTAGTAGAAATAAGTTTGGTTGAAAGATATTTTGGTTTAGCCTAGGTGAATTTTGAAAGAACAATACAATTTAGCGACTCAAAATCATTTTAATTTAGCCATTCAATTTGGGTTAAGACAGCAGTAAACTACCACTATCAGATAAAAAAAAAAAATTAAATCTACATTTAAAAAACATCTAGAATCTTAAAATTGAATACAAATCCGTTGAATCAAAAACATGGGCTAGACATCTCAAACTAGCAGGGATATTTTTCTGATTCCAAACTTTGCAAGAGAAACTTATCAAATGGGCTGCATCATCACAAAACGACGTGAAGAAGTATAGCGACACTTGTAACATTTTTTTTAAAAATATATTTTACGCTAAATTTTGTTATCCTTTGATGTGCTGACCCCCCTTTTTCATCCTCTGCCAAGGCCTGCTACCCTCAAATTTCACAGTCATAGGAATATTTTCCTCCACTCACAATAACTTCCAATGTCTCTCAGAAAGTTGCCAGAATGATTATCAGTGCACAGATTAACCCGTTTTTGCAAGCAAAATTATTTATCTTGTGGAAGTACAGTTTATATTTATAGGAAGGGCATAATTGATAAAGCATTACTTGTTCAAAGGCATTGGCATGAGATGGGATTCATGTGTCAGGAACTGGAGCTCATCAAGGTCACCCTCTTTGTGGTAGATCTTCTCATACTCTTCACATATGCTGTCAGACTGGCAAGGATTACATAAAAAAAAAAAACAGAAAATATGACAACTTTTCCCTATTTCACGCCAGCAAATTTGTATAATTGATCATCTTTGTACAAAAAAGCGTACAGAAATGCAGAAATTGTTATAAAGATATCAAAAGAAGAAGAGAATACAAGCGAGAGCTAAATTTGAAAACAACAAAAACAGAAATCATTTCCAAGAGAGGAAGAATGTCTCACATTCACAAGTTACGATTGTTCTGGAACAATTATTGTTTTACAAACTTCCTCGTCCATATTAATTAAAGAGTTTCCTCAATTGAAGCATCAGGCGGTGGACAAACAGTGTAGCTCAAGAGCCTCATAAGTTGTTGTTGTTGTTATCCAGCGTCGTTCCCCAGAATGTTGGCTGCCCGCACTTCCTCATGTACCATCTGTCTCCATACATCTCTCTCCAGGATGACATCGTATATCTCTCTTGTAGTCATCTGCGTCCAGGATTTGATGTTGTCAAAATAGTTGATACGTGGTCTGCCCCGTTGTCGCTTGCCTTCCATTCTTCCTTGCAGTATGTTTTTCATCAGCGTGCATTTACTTCGGCATGTGTGCCCACAGAAAGTTAATTTTCTTTTTTTGATGTAGTTAAGGAGTTTGCGTTCTTCATTTAGTTCTTCTAGGATACTTTGATCTGTTCTCCGTTCTCTCCAGCTTATTCGTAATAGTCTTCTATAAAACCACATCTCGGTTGAATTTATTTTCTTCTCTTGTTTCTTTTTGATCGTCCATCCTTCGGCTCCGTATGTCATCACGGTCCACACTAGTGTTTTCATAATTTTAATTTTCAGTTGCTCCAACCACTGCCCTTGATAGAAGAAGTCGAAGCCGCAATAAAGAAACTGAAAAACGGAAAAGCGCCAGGACTAGACAACATACCATCAGAGCTATTAAAGGCAAGCGGACCAACAGCAATCAAAGCAATACATCATCTTTGCTGTAAAATCTGGAACTCTAAAACTTGGCCGACAGAATGGAAAAAGCCTCATAAGTGGGCAATGAAAAATCAAAGAGTTGTAATAAGCCATTTCAAACAGGATAGTACGCTCTCAGTTTCTGTTAGTGTATCTGATAAACCTGTCTGGTCATTCTTCATGCAATTCACTACACCCATCGTTTGTGGTATGGCCTGCAGGTTTTGGAAAGATCCTGTAGTTGTGCAAAATAACTACTAGCAGTATGTAACCAGCAGAAATTGATTCCTGGACCCCCACTAAATCTTAATTTTCAATTAAATATTTTGCTTTTGCTTCAATTTTTTTTTCCGGTTGGCTGTAGATTTCTCCAGGTCACATCCTTGTTCACCCCCCTTCTTCAGTACATTTGTTGAACTTTGGAAATCTACATTAATTAATTGAACTTTTTAAACAAATTTGTATTTACAAAGTTATATATACACAAGTCTAAATAGTTCAAGATTGATATAGAAGAAAATAAACTGAGACATGCATGTGGTGGGTTAAATGTTTTTTATATGTGTATGTGCAAGGAAAACGGCCCACATGCTGGCAGAAGCAGTTTTCAGCTATTGAAGAGTAGGGGTCAGACACCAAATCTGAGATTTTGCCAAATTATTGAAGATTATCTTATTCTTAATCATGCCTCAAAAGATTTAAGTACAATTCCCCTTTTTTATGTGAAATTTGCTATCTGATGTATCTAAGTTCAAGTAGTTACAAAGAAAAAAGAAAAAAAAAAAAAAGAAATGTCATTTCAACATCTTCACCATTCACAAGACACCCTCTATACAACAATTATTGCCAGGTTTGATATCAAAATTTACAAATTACAGAACCCCAATTTTCAGGTCTGCCCTTTCCCTACACACATAAGCAAATGCTTGTTGGTCTAAAATATAATTAGAAATACTTAATTCTCACTCACGTCAAGCTGACCATCGTTGTTGAGCAGTTTTTGGAAGAAAGGCTCTGTACGCTCTAAATGTAACTGTAAAGTCTGAAAACAGAAATAAGCTCACAATGTGAGGCAAGAATGGAGTTGCAAAAACAAAACAACAACAACAACAAAAAAAGGCCTTCTCCTAAATAAGTTTACAATCGTTGAAAATAAAGGTGTGGAGGGGACACAATAGTTTTTAAATCACAAATTTTCGCTTTCTTAAATTCACTTACTCCAATGCAAGTTTTTTTTTTTCCCCTGAAACTTATGAAAGAGAAAAAATTATGTGATGTGTCTAGTTCATATATGGGCTTGAACATATAAAATTACAAGCATTCACTTCTTGCAAAAATGCATTGATGAAGAATTATATATAACAGTTGACATATAACATTGAACGAAGTCTTACTGCTCACCAAAAATAAAAATGCTGACTTAAGTAAAACTCTGAAACATCTTTTCATAACATGCGTCCCAAAAGTTCATGCCTAACGCTATTAAATAATTCACCTTTTCTTGACTGGTTAAAAAGCTTTGCTTTAAAATTACTATGCATTTTATGCCTGTTAAAAAAAAGAAGCAGACGATGGAATTTTTTATAAAAATGAAAAAATCACCAGGGCATTTTTGTTAGAATTTTTGCTCATTGTCATTTTCATTGCAACTTTTGCGGCAATTAAAATAAAAGGGGAAAGGGGAGCATTCAAGGGAGGATTAACACTTGCCCCATCAGAGGCAACTTGAAAATCCTGAGCTAGTTGCTCGAGCATTGTTCGTCCTGCTTCTTGGGTGCTGAAACATCCAAATCTGATAGTGTCTGGTCAATGAACAAAGCAAAAAAAAAAGTGTCGATAAAGGTATTAAAAAAAGATATGATCAAGTCTTAATATTGTGATAAGAAAATGATGGGGGTGATGAATCTCTTTACAGACTCTAAATTGATAGGGAAATAGTGACTTTTTTTTTTTTAATAAGAGCAATATTTCAAATAGGAAACAAAGTTTTAAAAAAAAAATTTTTTTTAAGTTATAGAAAATTCATACAGGAATTTGATTCCAAATTCTGACTTAAGAGAACCCATTTTCGGAGAAGTATAAATAAAAAATCCACAAGCCATTTTTTTTTTCAACAGGAAATAAATTTCTTCTTTAAGAAGTTAAACAAGGCTTTTTCAGTTTTGCGCTTTGAGCATTACCAAGAGAAGATGAACTCAGGCTTTCAGACTTTCCCCAAACCAAGGTGTTGGGTAGTGGGCTCAAATTGAGTCGTCCCAGCAGAGCTCAAGAGTTGTGCCATCAATGCCATTTCAAATCATAGTTGACAAAATTCCAATGAAGTCTCATATCACAAATGTATTTTATGTTTGGGATAATATTTACCATAGGGCGAATTCAGCAGGAAAGAGGGGGTTTGTCGGAGCACAAACTCAACACAGCACAACAAAAGTTGGAAATGGGGAAAAAGCTCTGGATTGTCTCGCAGGAGGTGATCTGTCAGAGAAATACAGTCATTGAAAAAAAATCGCTAATAATCGTTTCTAAAACAAAATTTGAGCAGCAATGCGGACAAAGAAACATAATCTGAGCCACTAAAAGGTCTTATAAATTAAAAAATCACCAGGGAAAAACGAGTGAAGCAGGTGTACTGAAAATTTGAAAAGCAGAGTGCACTTGAAGATGGCAGGAAATGACATTGGTTAAAAAATTTTATGTTTAAATCTAACTTAACTTTACCCTGTTGTGTTCGAAAGTGATAGTGGTGTGTATTAAGGATGGGGTAGAGAGTAGAGAGAATTCCTAAACAAACACCACTTTCAATCTAGATCAATGCAAAGCACTAAGTCAAAGCTGTGCTTAACTTTTAACAACTTATTTTACCTATTTATGTTAATGTTTAGCACACCATCGATCCAAGATTAAAAGATTAGAAAAGGAAAAAAATTAGCCTCAAATTTGCCAAATGCGACTATTAGAATACTAGAATCTCAGTATTCAAACTGAATGGGACAAGGATCGAGGTACATCCACAAGGACTGGAGAGAAAACTAAAACGCACAACAGTACTAGGCTATGCCTACTGGGCACACTCAAATTGTTTTTTAAAAATCAAAGAAGTCTGGATTTAATGTTAGACATGAGGAATTGCAGAATGCAAATACTTGTCAGATACAATTCCAAAACAAATCCAGAAAATATGGGATGATAGGCATATCTGCACACACAGCAACCATAACTATGAAAACAAAATTTTCAGAGACACCTTATGACAGCAGTATTAAAAAAAATGTCACCCTAACATGAACTTAAACAAAAAACTTTTTCCCAATGAATAAACCAATGCTTCACCAAAGAAAAGAATAAAAGTGTTTTATGTAAAGCACCCGCTTCGCTTAATTTTGTGCATACTGTATGTCCATTGCAAAGTGATATCAGACTGATAAGTTCTAATCATGTCAGGGTATTGGCACTGGCTGGAACTGGAGACAGAGAGGTGCCTGTAGGTTTCAGAATGGATTTGCTAGGAAGTGAGCCATATTTGGTCACATACCTTTGAGAAATAGGATATTGGGATTAAATTTTCAAAGTTATATCATTTATTTTCTTTTGGAAAGTACACATTTAAGTGAAAATCTTTTTATGAATACTTCGTTTTGTTCCTTATTGTTTTGAGATCCTACCAGTTTTGAAACATCTAGTGGGGAGTAAATTTAACACATTCTAAGGATTATAATATACTCCATCAAACTTACGCCTAGAAAGAAGAAATAATGTCCAACACTGTTTTTTCCTGAAAGACACACCTTCCGTCTCAGGAATAGGAGGTAAGAGTCCTTCCCTGTTGAACAAAACAAATCTAAACATCAAAACAAAGAAGTAGTTTCAACATGGCAAATTGTGCTCACAATTTGAAAACAAATGTTTGGCAATGATAAAAGCCAAGAAGCAGAGAATTTTATAATTAATTTTTTTTTCAAAATGCGCGTGCCAAAGCCTTTTTATCCCGGCAATCATTCAAAACAAATGTTTTCAAGAAGAAGGGTGAAATATGGCCAATTTAAACGCCTGTATACAAATCAAAACAAACTTAAGGGATGTAAACTTCATTTTAAAAAAAATAAATAAATAAAAAATAATAAAAAAAAAACCAGAAATCGATAAATACAAACATTAAATTGGTTAAACAAAAATTAATAAAAACTGAAACTCACTCTTCTCCGTTAGCTTTTATGTCCCTGAATACAGATTGACACAAGCGGCTTGAAAAGGAAACAAAAAATGAAAATAACAGTATAAGACAAGATTTTTTTTTCTTTTGCATTTCTAGAAATAATTTTTTTTTTTTTTAAAGTCACCTGAGCTGAAATGATTTCTTGATAAATATTATATAACACACACAAAAAAAGAAAAAACATTTGCAGAAAGCATTAAACATATTTCAGAGATCTTATTGTCATCTAAAATTCAAACATGATATACCATTGATTAGAGGCATTTCAATGCCATTTTCTAAGTTTGATTAAAGATGAGAGAATAACCATGTCTATGCAAACATTTTACAGCACTGACATTAAGAACTTACAATAAAACAAAAACATAAGAAATTATCTGCCATCAAAAACCTTTTGTGTGTTAGAGAAACTTGAAATGTAAAATGCATAACTTAAGAATTGAAAATTCCTAGTTCAAATTCCATCTAGCGAACACGAGATTGAAGAATATTCATATTTACTAGTTTGGAGCCTTAGAATGTTATAGGCACATTCAAAATTATTTTTAGGAAAGTTGATACACTCAAGATTATAATTTTATACAACATCTAATCATAACAGAAATGATACGATTATGGATATTTTGCATTTGAGCAAATACCTTTCAAAAGTGTTGAAAAGAGCTGCCACAACACAGTAATTCTTTTCTAACTTTTTCAAATGAGCAATTACATCCCCAGGCAGATCTGTTTTTTCTTTCATAACATTCAAAGTATGAAAAAGTTCGTTGATACTGAAACATATAAAAAAAAAAAAAAAATGTAAGATCGAATAAAAATTACTATTCGTTAACATAAGAAAAATTTTATTCTCTGCACTTTAACATTTTCTTTCCTTTGAATGCTAACTAAGCATAGGCATTTCTAGTCATACAAAATAGCGCCAATGAACAATCAGGATCAACAACAACACGCTGGAGAGAATTTTAGAGGGAAGTAAAACTTCTGAAAAGTTGTTGATTTCAGCTTTATGGAATAAGATTGAAGGGAGACATTAGAATGATAGCACTCATTCATCTTCTTTTACTTTTTTTTTTTTTATCATTTATTTTAAGCTTGCAAAAAATACCTCCAGATCTATAAAAAAAAATACTGATTTTTTTTTTTCCAATGTTATAAATGAAATCAAAACCTGGGTAAATTATTTATTAGTCCCACAGGAAAATACTAAGATCAATACTGTTTTAACCCTTTTATTATCTTTTTTTCTCATGCCAAAGAACTAGAAATATACAACAAAAAAATCTTTTACTCTCACTTTAATGCCCAGTGTATTTTTATTTTTTTTGATCTTACAGATCTGTAGGTGGCTTTTAAAAAACAACTGCCGGGCTAGTATTTCAAATTGCCTCTCCTGGCCTCAAATTACCTTTGTTACATATTGGAGAAGACAGTATTTATTAAATGTCCAGCTAGTAAAATTGTCAGAATTGCGCAAACTTACTGATCCAATTGTTACCTTTATGATGTACAACATCCCTCATTTGGTCATTTTTTGAAGGTTTAGCTCTGGTGCATTACCAAAATTAATTTAAAAGAAAACCAACCGTTGATAAACCTACTAAAAATGAAAACAAATGACGAGCCTATGAAAAAAGTGCATTGTAAACAAAACAAAGCAAACAGCCATGACCATTGAAAAGTTTAAGTTTTGTTGTTAAGAGAGATCATACAGTGTCAGCATTTGCAAAACTATAATCTCTTCTAAGAATGAGGGTATGAATTAGACACATACATGTTAATACTCACTTTACACCCGTCATCTGAAGGATGTCGGTCACAGATATGCTTGGTGAGTCCAAAGCAACCTGCTTTATGTGGGGATCGGAAGGTCCATATGGCAATCTGAGAGATGAAAATAAAATGCAAGTGCCAGACTTTTCAAAAAATATGAAAAAACTTCATGTACACAAAAATACCAATTCCCAAAAAAAAAATAATTTTTAAGAAGAGCTATTTTAAAAGTTACATAACCCCTTTCTTTTCAGTCTCAATCAGAAGATACGAATATTTTTATTTTTATTAAAATAGAATATTTTTCACCAGCTCTTAACAAATCTTATTTCTAATATGTGAAGAAATAATGAATTCATTAAGTTAAATTGTTCGCAGAAATGTCATAATTTTCTCTAGGAGTAACAGAAAAAGATGCCAAGAGAATCATTGTTTGAACCTGAGGATATTATCCACAAAGCGAGTTGCAAAAATCATCTTTAAATAGCAGTGTTCACATCCTCTTATAAAGATCATACTTGATGAATTCTTTTTCTAATTTACATGCATAGACTTCAGTAAAACAAAACCATTACTTATGCAGAGTATGAAGATACAATTTTTCAATATAAAGTAAAAAAAAAAAAGTCAGACTTTTAACTTACCTTGTTTCTATCACAGCCAAATAAATGATGAGAGCAAATAGATTTTTAGTCTGGTGAGGTAGGCAAGGAAAAAAAAGGTTTATCAAGCATGTTTTTGCAAACATAAATTATAATTATAATATTTTAAATAAAAATCTTGGTCAAATATAATTTAGCACAATCTCAATGTTTCTTACTAGGAATATTTTGAGAAGAAAAAAAAAAAACTTTCACTTTATACATTCTCAGATCTATCAGTTATCAGTGTTATTACAAACTATAAACTATCAGTTTAATTTTGTATTACAATGGGCTTTAAAATTGGGATAATTATGTTGTCACACACTTTTCATCAACAGAAATGTTAAGTAAGTTTTCATACAAAAATAAACCAAAAGAGCCGTTTAACAGCCTTAAATTGAAAGTCACAACTGTGACCTATCATAGGCCTACCCGCTGGGTTATATTTAGCATGCACTTAGCATGCAAACGATTCATTTGATAGGGATATTAATTTTTTTTTTTTTTAATCACCTCAGGCAATAAGGAAATAAGCCTCTGTTGTGTAAATTCTTGTAAGTAATGGGATGCCCTTTGTTTGACATCTTTGGGAATGGAGCGTAAGCAGCAGAACTTGGAAAACTCCTCCATCGTTTCATCTATCAAATGCTCCTTGTTGGGTGAACCCAGAGGCACTTGCTGCCCAGGGCTTGACCTGTTCAATATCATCAGAGAGAAAGGTAGGGCTATTATTCACCATACCGATTGATTTTTCTTCAAACATCATGTTGACGGGTTTGTGAAAACTCAAGTAAGCTTGTGTGTTGCCATAGATTAGAATTGTAAACAAGGGTCGGCCTTTGGAGATTCATGCTGATAGACTCTTGAGAAGGCATTGATAAGGAGCATGATGCAGACTTAGATCTTGTCTAAGATGTATTGGAGTCTATATTCTAGATGCCTCAATTACTCAATTTAGTCACAAAATTAGAAATTCTCAGAATGAAAGACTAAGCTCTTGACCCTTATTAAATCTATATTATTAAAATTTGTCTTGTTGCTTTTAACAACAGATGTTCTAAAACTAACTTTAGATGATCTCTTCCTTTACGAAACAAAGGAAGCTAAACTAGTACCTTTGTCTGGAAGTAAAATCCTAACTCTTGCTGTAATTTGATTTCAGTCCAATATTGTCTAATAATCAAAACTGTAGCCTAAATTGATAAAGGAAAAGTCAGTAGAACTAATCAAAGAAGAGGGGAGGTTTTAGTCCTTTGCTCTAAACGAGTGTAAGACAGTAAAGATCAGACTTTACTACGATTATATTCAAGAATAAAAACTTTTGTTTCAAGACCATCAAATCAGAAGCTAGCCGCACTTGAACATCAAAATTAATGAAATTTTCAAGAATTTGTAGGACTGTAAGCTTTGTAAAGATGAAGTTTGGATAGAGATGGAGCCATAACAGAAATTATGTACAATCATGGCAGCATTACCATTGCAAACATTCCTTTTTCCAACCAGTTGGTAGATGTTGGGGCATCAACACATAAACTTTAGAAAAAGTGGAAATCACTAGGTCTTAGGATCGAGCAAGGCTTTCATGCAGCAAAAACGCCCCTATATCTAGGGACCTGTCAGAGGGACAGAGCTTTTTGAAAAAGTGATAGTAAAGACTCTAATTATCTCTGTACTAAGATATCAGCATTTCAGCCATTACATTTATTTGCCCAGTTCATTTTTCAGAATGATTTCCTAAATGGGGAACAAACTACAGAGTCTTTGGAAGGCTCATATTAAAAAAAATATATCCTTAAGATGATGCTGATAACACATTATTGCATCCTTTGTGATGGTCTTGATGCAACAATTTGTTAAAACAACTGCTAATAATTTACAGTATATATTTATACCAATATTAAATAGGCCTTATGGTTCTTCTTTGAGGTGGCACTTTATGGGGACCCGTGCTTCTAGATCTACCCTCATCTATCGATCAGCTGAGTATGACATGAGTACCAGTATGCCAGTGTCGTTTTTAAGAACTACCCTCACAAGTTCCATGTAAATTATGATCTTTCACACAATATAACAATATGTAACACCCGTGACCTCTTCATAAGTTCATTTCATTGGTAGCTGATGAAGAAACATTGGTCACCTTAATAAAGTAAGATTTGCCTCTATGTGGACCTGTACTTCTAGACCTACCTTCATCAGTTAGCATCTGAAATGAAACTCAAACGTTTTAAGATGGGACTCAAGATAATTTGATCTAAACTTCAAGCAATAAATTCTTTAACCTACTGGGTTTGTGAATCATCTTGGGCTGGGGAAGCTCCATTTGTATCCATCCTTTAGATCTAGATCTAGCTTTGAATTCTAGATCTATAGATCTGCCTCGATCTAAATTTTGATCTATTTTAGACGTGAGCTGTAACCTTCCTGTAGGTGCGAAGTTATATTATTAAATCTATTATGACCTTTTTACTAGAACTTCTATTTGATCTTAATATAGACCAGATTCTACCTGAAAGTGAAACTAGTTTGCTATCTAATAACAAAGCTACTCTGGATATTACGACCCTAATCTAGAATTAGATCTAGAATCTTGATTAGATATCTAGCCTAGTCTACATCAAGATGGTAGCTTTGGTTGGATGAACCTAAATACTAGGACTAGGCCCTAGATTTCTTGGTACCTAGTCAGTATTGTAGCTATAGTAATCAAGTTTAGGTGTATTTCTAGAATGCAACCTAATCTGTCTCTCTTTTGATATCACCGGCACACGTAAATGTACATCTGGCTCTAGGTTAGAATAAACTATCAACATTGGAATGTTTTCCACAGATTTTAGGCCAAAGCATCACAAACTAACGGCGCAGAGGAAGCCTGAAGAAGGCGGTGGCTTGACCTTTCGCTTTTCTCAGTGACGTTTCGGTGCTTTTTCCCCGCGGACAATGCGCCCTAGCCAGACTCTAACACCTGATTGGTTGATGAGCCATTTGACCTCAAGGCTGGGGTGAAAGTTGACAAAAACTGAAAGGGATTTCCCGCCTTTCAAGGGAACTTATCGTCTTCATCGAATTTTATATAGGCAAAGTTTTTTTATTTCAATAATTGTTGTCATTTACGTTACCTGAAATATGAGATTAAATTATGAAATAAATCAATAAAAGCGTACGAAATATATCATAGTTTCAGCCTGTGGCTTCGGTCAATAAGTTAGTAAAGATTGGTATTCATCATAATCAATGCCTTACATCCTGAATCAGGACATTCAAGAGACAAGTTAACTTTTCTGGTGACTTCCTTGTAATGCTTACCATCTTCATATCGTTGCTTTCTCCAGCTCCACTGACCTTTAGGATATGATTCTTGTGATAGCGCTTTAGGGGTTCCGAAGAGAGTGTTCTAGGCCCGCCCATCCCCATATTTTTTTTGTCATTTCTCTATGTTTCAGGGGCGGATCCAGAATTTCATAAATGAAAGTTGGGGGGGGGGGGGGG
>BLXT01002311.1:12763-23941 GCA_019648995.1 Plakobranchus ocellatus | reverse complement strand
CTATCTATCTATCTATCTATCTAAGGCTATCTGTTGGTGCTTTGCCCCACTGAGGCTCTGTTGGCATTAATTTTTTTAGATATGACTGTAAGTCTTTAAACATATGCATCGGTTCTAGAAAGAGTATGTTCATAATTTGTATTATATAGTCTAACTGACTATAGTATATGGTTATAAGGGTTGTGCTATATGCAGATTATTAGCGATGCAATATTCTCAATTCTAAATATTGATAGAATCATGCAAAAAAAAAAAAGCACAATATGGCAATTTGCTCAGCAAAACTATAGACTAAAGAGACAAGCTCTATGTTGCTCCAACGGCCAGGTTAAACTCCCCCTCTCCAACCTCTCCTTAATGCTTTATTCAAACTCTTTACTGAGAACAATGCGGAATCAAGGGACTTCAGGCAAAGGATTCGTTCATGTAATTCGATTTTCGCAATCGCATACTTCGGTGTCAATGAAGATGTTTTGGCGGCAAGAGTTTGGTTTTCATGTCAGTGGAGCTACACACACCACCGCGAAATCTAGGCCCCTCTACTAGTAAAAAAAACATTCCACTTTCTCGCTATAAGAAGGTGCATCATTTCAACTAGTCTTTTCATAGATAGAACAGTAAAATGACATTGATATCATTAAGTCCATTGACTTCAGGCTAAACATTTGCCGTGAAAAGCGACAAGTGTTTATCATTGTGATCCGGAAATGAGAAATGATTAAGCCTGAGCGGTATTATGCTTTGTGAGAAATTTATTACGGAATTTAATGTCCAAAAAGTCTTTCACTTTGTTACAATTTAACCATACCACATTGGTGTGTATTTGTTCTACCACTGACATTTCATTATTATCCCAGAAAATATACACAACATATATGTATACATTATATACCTGTGAAACATGTGTATGTATATATATATATATATATATATATATATGATATATGTTTTTCAATATAATGCTTTGTGGAAACTATCTCTGCAAGAAGTGGGGCTAATATAACCCATACGCCGACAAAGTTGAATAATACGATATATAACTAAAAAAACATTATTGTGAATCTGACTACTCTTAATTCAGCTTGTTATATTTTTTAAAATATTTGATGTAAAATTTTTCATAAAAAATGGCGCCAATAAGAATGTCAGTTCCATTTTAAATATACAACGAAACAATAATTTATAAGACCATTCATTGTACTAGAACATTTCTCAATTCTGATCCTA
This sequence comes from Plakobranchus ocellatus, assembly GCA_019648995.1. Taxonomy (NCBI): domain Eukaryota; kingdom Metazoa; phylum Mollusca; class Gastropoda; family Plakobranchidae; genus Plakobranchus; species Plakobranchus ocellatus. Next base: position 22,714 of record BLXT01002311.1, on the reverse strand, counting down.
GAAATCAATATGTTAGTGTAGGCAGGTTTGTTGAAAAAAAATGTGTAACCGATTCTCTAGGTTTTTCTACCCAAACTCAAACGCAAAAAAAAAAAAAAAAAATAATCTCCTCATGTCTTTTTCCCCCCACCTCCTTCCTTTTATTGCGTTGTTTACATGTCTTACAATGTCGAATTTCACGTCACTCACAGGTGTCATTTGAGTTTGGCGTCATATTTTAGTCCTGACTTTTATCCGCACACCTTAGCCAGAAATAGCCTTGTGAGCACACCGTGTGGAGACGCCGATACACATTAGATTTCTAAGATTAAAAAAACAATCCAACTGAAGTGAGTTCTCGATCTAGATGAACACGTGAAGATGGCGGCCTGAACTCTGATCAGATACGTGTACGCAAGACTGTATTTCCTGAATCAACCGAGCATTTACATAGAGGAAGAGGACGAGTTTGAGGCAAGGCGAGCATTTTTTAAAATAAACTCAAAGAATCTAGATCTAGATCTAGCCCCAGCTCTAGCTCTGGATTAAGTCTATGACAAACCGCGTTGGCTCATCACATAAACAAAATAAATGATATCAGATCTGGTCTCCTGTAGATTAGTGGCGTAATGGCAAGGAGCCGCCAAAGTCCTGGGACGGGGAAGGAATTTCATAGCAAGAAGCCACCTTGTATAAATTTTTTCATCATGTCAAATTTTCAGACCTGGGATAAAGCAATCAATTTTTTTTGCTGTGTTTAGAGCCTGTCTTTTTTATAATCCTTTTCATTCCAAACAATTCCTCTAAGGGTAGTTTCCGATTGAAGAAATCTGCCGCCTGGTCTGCCGAAGGCTTAGACGCCAGATATCACATTTAATAGATGCGCTAAATGCTCAAAGACGGGCCTGATTTAGATTGAACCAAATAGAAATAGGTTATTTTTCGCAATGTCAAAGGCCTATTTTATTTTATTTTTTTTTTCGCAATGTCAAAGGCCTATTTTGTCTTTGTTTCTCCGCTTTCAGTTCTGCTCCAATCACATTCTCATTGCCATTAATGTGAATATTGGATAATTTCATTTTTCATCACATGATCAACTAAAAACTCGGCTGTCATTGTGAGAAAAAACGATTTTGTTGGTATTAACAGCATGATCGGTAAACAATAAAATTGGCAACAGTTGACTCAAACTGCCTTAATTTCGTTTTTGTGGAACATCGCTTTAGATGCAGAATCGAAAGTCTTTCCATATATTTAGTTCTATACTTTAAATCCATCCTGCTTATAATTGTCCCAAATTCAAACGATTTATAATAATATATTGATTTTTCCAAATTGTTTCGTTGGCAGTGTAGCTTCATTGTAAGGGATCTTGGTGGTTGGCTTGATGCGCAATGTATCAAACGGCATTCTCGACTAGCCAGGTGCATATAAATGATAAAAGATTGGCATACAAAAACATTGGCTAGATTTTTACTTTACACTTTTTAACTTTCTCGAAATGAAGAGCTAGCGGGCCAAGTACTGATGCTAAAATCATGACTTTATTCAACATACATGTCGCCACAATTCATTCATTTGCGACAAAAAAAAAAACACCCTAAAATACGTCGATAATGCATTGAAAACTGCAAGAGAAACACTAGTTCATAATCAAAAGGACGGATGTTAAATTTTTTCAATTTTCCTAATGACTTTTACCTCTGTGAGGATCGGTATTTGGCCTGGAATGAAATCCCTTAGGTTAAACCACTGAATTCCATGAACTCTGCAATGAAAAAAACTGATATCATAGGTTGAGTCATATGGTTTAAAATGGCATACGCACGTGAATGTGTGGCCAGTTATTAAAACTTCTTAGAACACTCGGATATGCTCTATGAAATAGACAAAATTATTTCCAATAATTTGTTTCACCTCCATGCCTCCACAGGGCTTTTGATCTTGGTATCATGGATTTCCTTTCAAGCCATTCAAAGAATAATTTGGGAAGATCCTGCCATCTGAGCAAGTTAAGTTTCAAAATTATCCTATATAGGTTATTTTAAAGTTTTCGAACATAGTATTATTATAATAGTAAGCTCATTTTTACTCCCAGTAGATGATATAAAAGAATGTCTTGATTTATTTTCTAGATTAAACTTTCCATGTAAGCTAATGTAATCTTACAGCTTATGTCTATCTTAGTAGGATTTTTTATTTCTTTCTCCCTCTCTTTCTCTCCTGTTCTCTCTCTCTCTCTCTGCGCCTCTACCTCCCTTCTCTATGCTCAAGCTGTGGCCATCTGTGATACTGTCACCTCTCCTGTGTAGGTGTGTCAGACTTATATCTTACAGTCTGTTATTGCTTGGAGTAATGTTTGTTGAAATGAACTAAATGGAGAGGTCATCTGGGTTTTTCAAGGTCACTATCTTCATTCGTCATCGAGTTTTAAATGATTTTTTTTTTGTAATTTCTAATTCGATAATATCAGTGTACACAGGAAACCTTGCAGTTGATGAAATAATGTGGAAATTTTAGGATGACTTGATGAATGACAACAAAAAAATGCTATACAAATATGCCAAAATTTGTATAAAGTCTATTCCTGTATTTTGGCAATTTTTTCATTAAAAAAAAAATGACAGGAATATGTACAAATTATTTTTGAAAAAGCTCCGTGTTTGGGCTACAAAAATGACCCCACAAGGCCAAAATGTTAAGAGTTCCAACAACAGACAGCGACAAGGGATACGTCTATTTCCTCTGAACAAGGAAGCATTAGCATGGGGAAAATTTGAACAGCTTCTATTGATCCCCGCATCACTTAGCTTCTTAAAAAAACTTCAAAATTTGAGAATACTGAGCTGATTATCTTTGACTTGAAGTATAAAATCGAAAGTCTATACCTGACTTAAATGGCATGGCATGTAAGGATGTGAAAATGGTTTTTCAACGGTTATATACATAAAATATTGGAAAATTCATCCCATAGCTTGCTTTCGAAAACAAAAAGGAAAAAAAAAATGAATATTGTACCGAATGAAAAATAAAATTTGCACTGGCCTCATTCATAATAAATGCAAAAGGATAATGAAGGAATGAATCATCCTTGATATAAGGAGTACACCCATGTGAGTATATGGTTGTTATGTAGGATGGCACGTCTTCCCGATTCCATCCTCACCCCAAAGTGACAACGGAAGGTATGCGGCACTGTAAATTGAAAAAAATTGAAAATGGAAAATTGTACATGAAAATATGAAAAAAATTGGTTTACACATTATTCTCAAATTGACAAAAAATTGGGGCATGCTTCATGCAAAAAAGCCAACCTGGATAATTATTAATGTTGGTACCAGCACTTAATTTTTATTTGTCAATTGTTTCCACTGCGAATATAATGTGCCTGATCAAAATATATACAGATGAAATAGCACTGCTCGAATTGTGTAATATAATGAAATTGCGCAATTTCAAACAATCCACAATGGATTCTGAATGGTTTCAGAAGCTAACTTTGGGTTTGCTTTTCAACAAAGCTGCTGAATTAGTGTACGGCTGCTTTATACCTGTACAGTGTCGAGAATCTGATTGTTAAACAGCTTGCATCAAAATGTGAAATTGAATCATGGGGATCTGTTGACGATTCTCAGCTTTTGAAAGGCGAAGGCATGAAGCGCAAGAAATATGATTGAAATCATCAGAAATTGACTGCACAATGATGAAATATATTCATAATTTGTATCATGTGTTTATCCCATGCTATGTACGCAAAATGGAAATGGAAAAAATGGTTCAAAGTGTTTTCGAAAAAATGCTCCTTAGTGAACAAAGAAATTGCGTCTCGTGCATCTGGCACTGAAAGTAATGGAACTGTAACACATGACCGAGTCTTAGTACTATCTAAGGGCATAAGAAGTCAATTATGCCTGCCTGTTTGTGTATCTCGTATATTCAAAACATTGTTATTGATAATATGTCTAAGCTCAGCGAGGACAGTTACACATCACTGTACCCTTTTCAGGTTATCGAGCAGGGCTTCTAGGGGTTCCGGAACCCATCCCCTCTAAAGGTTATGTACCTTTAGATGTGGGGAAAAAAATTCCTTTAAATGGTACTCAATGTATATACTATTTTAGTGCCAGGAGAGGCCACATTTTCATTCACAAATTGCAAAAATTCATTAGCTTCCAGGGTCAAAAGCCCCAGCTGCTAAAAGGGACGCTGCCCCTTGTACCCCAATTGGGTGAGGACCCTTTCCTCTCCCCCCCCTCCCTCATGGAACCCCACCCTTCTGAAGTTTTTGATCCAGCCATGTGATGTCAGGAGCAAGGTTTCAAATCCCGATATACGTACAGGATTTTAGGATTTTGAAATCTTAATTACAAATGCTGTTATTATATAGGCCAGAAGAGGAAAAAGATCTGTTGAAGTATGCAAGCACATTCTGTTTAGGCTTATATGCAGGCGTCAGTCGAAGTCTAGCCTTTGGTTGATGAAAGTATTTTATCATCGCTAACTGGCGCGCCTTGTGAATCAAATTTGTCCATGTTTACCACTGCACCACCAAGCGCATCAATGTTTAATATTCTTTGGAAATTGATCTCAAGAAATGTAATGTAAACTGATCCAAACAGAGACGGACAATAGGGAAAGTGTATTAAGATTGATTCATTTACTCTTTAGAACAAGTCAGTGTAAGTCCAAGTTATAAGATAGGGCTTTCGAGAAGGTTATACATCTGTGCTTTGTATAAGCACATTGAACCATTGATATATATTGGACTTATAGTGAAAGATATTGTGCAGTGTTTCTGTCCAAGATTCTTGATAATCATGTCATAAAATTTGTCATTGGACCATTGATATATATATATATTGGACTTAAAATGAAAGATGTGCAGTACTTCTGTGCGTTGGCAAGAAAAAGTGCCAAAAGTTTCCTGAAAATATGACTGTAGGAACTGGAAACGGAAAAAGATTACAAATGCATGGTTTATGCACAAAGATGACATCTAGATACTTATCAAATCAATTTTGTCACTATTGTGCAGGTGTGTATGTCCAACTATAACCTGAACAAATTGCACCGCTCAAGTTGTGGAAAATGCATTCTAGTTGTGCAGACACAGCAAATCTTACGGAACATTTTTAATAGCATCAAAAGGCAGGTTTTGGGTTTGCTTTTCAAAAGCTCGCTGCCGTATATTCATATTCCACATGTCATAAAACTGTCCGCAACGGTCTGAAACTGGATACACATAAACAAAAAACAAAAAACCACAAATTGAGTCGTAAAAATCTGATACTTTTCTTACAAAAGGACAAGGCGCGGCATATATTGCAGAGAATGTCGGAGCCATGAGCTATTGACTGCACAGTGATGCAATATAAAAAACACAAAATGAAATTAGAACAAAAAACTGGGAAAAATTCGAGTAAAATACTCCATTGAGAACAAGGAAAGCTCTTGCACTGAAAATCAAATGTAGCATGTAAGTGTGGAAGGTCTCAAATCTGGAGCTCATCTAGGAGCAAATCGGGATCAACGCACCTGCCTACTGAGTCTATATGAGTCTATTCTTGCAGAGAGGAGCTGCGAGTTATAAATCCAAAATACCGAGGTTTACTACTGCGTCACCAAGTGCGTGTAGGCCAAGGGTATTTTGAAATTGAATACAAGAAATGAAAATTTCACCATTTGACAATAGGGGGCTACTGTATCGAGATTCATTAAAAATGTCAGTATTTTATTTTTTTACCCTCAGGTTATAGGGTAGGGCTTTCGAGGAGGGCCCATTACTAATACGATATGGCACAGATAGCGTTCCTTAGCCCACCTTTTTTATCATTGTGCCCGATACAGATGCTTTAGCCTTAAACTTCATCCAGGACAGATTGTCTGCACATTTAGATGAAATGATGGGGCTTTCATTGAAAGCCGATCCCCTGATTTGTGGTGGCACAGCGGGGTTTTGAACCCCCAACACAATGGTTACATTTTGAAATCTCAATCGCCAAGATTAATATAGTATTTAAATGATACGGCTACATCTGGATAAATGAAAAAGCGCAACTTATGAAAATTGCCACAACCAATCACACTGCAAAATAATGATCTCATTGAATTGTGAATCAAGTGCTAAATCCTTTTCAGCAGTTGGACTTGGCAGGGAGTTTATGCAATTGAGAAAAAGCATTACGGTGGTGAATTATTATGCACCTAAAGGGTTTTTACTTGAATGGTCTAAATAGAACAATATACTTAAGTATTTACACGAGCATGTCGTTCTACGTAATAAAATGACTGCATAGCAAGAAATACATTATGAATAAAATACGCAGGTTACAATGTAATACCTGTCTAAGAAAATTCTATGCAATAAGTTTTGTATTTTTGGTCACATAAAATCAGACATTTCTAAAAATATTTGAAATATTTGGGGTCAATGACCCCGATGACTGGTCGACCAGTGTTTGCTTTGGTACCTAACGGCTGTCGGCAGATTGTATAGATTTTTTCCACAGAAATTTAGAAAAAGTGATATACTTCATGATGATACTGTTCCAAACGAATGACACTGTACATTTCCATGCAGTGGCTATCGAAGATAGTTGACTTTAGCATGTCATGTAATAATTATGAACTCATCTGGACGAAATGCATTATTGAGAAAGAAGTGAATGATGAACACACCAAATATTTATTTTACCTTTTTTATGCACATTCAATAGAATGTGCAAAATTAAATTGAAATTAATAAGAAATTAAAACCAATTGTTTATTACAACCTGAAGGTTTGTATGATCTTGCAACAGGAAATACATAGACAGGCAGAATTAATAATCAAATCGTCACACTTGAGAAGCCGGCGGTTTCAGTGAGTCACAAGCTTGTCTGAGACCCTCAATTTATTGGAAATTCAAAGTCCAAGGTTCACAATTCCACATTAACGACTATAAACTTTGTAGCTGTATGCTGTTTGTTCATAGCATTATGGAATATTCGTGGCTTGTCAAGCAGCTTATAGGCTGACCATTGTAAGATTATGAAAGCTTTTAGAACATGTGCTTGGAATTGGTGGGGAAGTAGAGGCTCTGGTAAAGGTCTAAAATTTGTGAGGATTTTTCATCTCTTATTAGGTTTTGAGATTTGTTATCAACGCCGTTTAAATTTGTTTACAAGTTAATTTTTAAGCATAGGACTTGTCCATGTTTCCTCATTTCTCTGTCGCACTTTGCTGTCTATGATAAATGATTATTGAAAAGTAGAGACTTGTGTTGATGCGAAACGAGAAAAAAATGAATTTGTCTTAACTGAGTATTTTTCAGTTGTTGTTTCAGAGTATAGGTAGAGATGAGTTGCCGACAGTTGCCCAGCCAAACTCAAGGAAACAACTGTATTCTAATCTTAGTACAAGGTAGTTTTTTGTTTTTTGTTAATTTTTAATTAAAAATTTTTAAAAAAATTTAATATGCTGCTGTGTTACCGTAGGAGTTCGTAATTGAATATGCAAAAAAATCCATTGTATTTGAAGTATTCAGATATATAAATGTTAGTATTAAGAAATATTTTTAAAGGGGTGCAGTGTGAAAACTTTTGACAGTGGTAGCATCAGTAATTGCTGCAGTGCTTTTGATACGCGCATGATAAATAGTCCTTGTATTTATATCGTACATATTATTTTAATATTTTGTATAAGGCATTACCACGAGAGCTTTTAGCCATATAAATAAGAAACATTGTCTGTCGAATATATGATTTCTATAATGTTTGTGCTAAAAAAAGAACTTTTTTCTCCATTATTAGTTGCAGATTAACATTTGATATCCCTGATGGATGATATTGGCGATGGTGGATTGGAGCATTCGCTATTGATATCCCTGGTGGGGGATATTGGCAATGGCAGATTTGAGCATAGAAGTTGTGATTTAATGTGGCTACGCCATTCTTTCCTGCTGCATTTGTAAGCTTGCATGATTGATGAATACATTCTTTGCTTAAATATCGCGCATAGAAACATTCACGTGATGAACTATGAGCTACATAGAATATGGTAATGGGTGCTGTAAGGATCAAACTATTTTTAAAAGGGTAGCATTTGGCCAATTGGCTTCTGATAAGAATACTTGGTATGGAGATATAATCTTGCCTTCACCCTGTCATTATCAATTTTTTGTTTGAGCATGCCCAGAGGAACAATTAAACAAAATCTTAATGCTTTCAAATTTACTATGCCATTCATGCTTCAAATATTCATTTATTGTATTTGAATATTAATTCTAGAAATCTGGAGTAACGTGCTGCTCCATTGCACAAAAGATTAATTACAAACGAAACAGATGGCAGTGATTTTTAAAATGTAATTTTGTGTATGAATTGTTAAATTGTACATTAATTTGTATCATCATTGCCAGACAGGCTCAGGAAAGGGAACACAACGGTGGACAAGCTTACATTTAAGAGTAACAAGCAAGATGTCGGCCCTCTACCTCGTGTAATTGTGGCTTGTTTTCCTTATCCGTACGTGTGGGGTTTATTGTTACCCCAAGGCTTGTTTTTAATTTTTTAAAAATACTTAAAATGGATATTTTTCTTTCAGCTTTAAAGTATTCCTCAAAAATTGAATTGGACATATGATTACATAATAATGATTTACAGAAAATCCATATTGAACTGACCTGAGGTCATTTCCAAAACCCTACGTTATTTTTTCCTATGTAAAGTATGGGGTGATTTTTTTACCCTTGACGTATAGATACGTATATAGGGATTTTTTTACTATACGTTATGTGGGCACGCAGTTATCCCACACGTATTGATAAGACTAAATTGCTATTTGAATGTGGGGGCACTCAGTTACCCCCCGACGTACGGATACCTAAAAAAAAATAACACCTCATACGGATAGGATCAAAAATTGAAATGCTGCTAAGTTAGTAATTTGTCAATGAATGTGTAACAAATCAAATATGTTTTAGGTATATAAAAAAAAAAAAATATATATATATATATATACATATATACATTGGCTTTAGAGAAATTTTTTATAGGTGTGCAATGTGAAAATTTTTGCATTGGGAGCTTTAGTAATTACGGCAATACTTTTGATAATGCGTAAAAAATATGCTTAATAGCCATATTGTGCTTAGTTAATTTAAAGCAGTTTCATAAGAGATTTCAGCCACATTGATCCAAAACATTACATAGTCAATGCATATTTTTCCTCACAACAGAATCTTTTCTCCACAATTAAGTTCACTTGCGCTTTATTTTCTCAGCCAGGTGAGGTTATTGGTGATGGCACACAGGAGCACCAGCCTTTGATATCCCTGGTGGGGGATATTGGCAATGGCGGACTGGGGCACTGGCCTTCGATAACCCTGATGGGGGATATTGACGACTGGGGCACTGGCCTTGGATATCCCTGGTGGGGGATATTGGCAACGGCGGACTTGGGCACTGGCCTTTGATATCCCTGGTGGGGGATATTGGCGACGGCAGACTTGGGCACTGGCCTATGATATCCCTGGTGGGGGATATTGGTGACGGCGGACTGGAGCACTCGACTTAGGCTAAGGAGGGTTCCGCTAATATCTTAGGTATGTCATCTATATTGTGGCTTTTTTTCCCTATCCGTACGTGTGGGGTTTATGTTTCCCCAAAGCTTGTTTTTAATTTATTAAAAATTCTTAAAATGGGAATTTTTCTTTCAGCTTTTAAGTATTCCTCAAAAATTTAACTGGACATATGATTACATCATAATTAAAAAAAAAAAATTATTCAACTGACCTGAGGTCATTTCCATAACCCTCAATTATTTTGTACTATGTAAAGTATGGGGTGATTGTTTTTACACTTGACATACGGATACATATACAGGGATTTTTTTACTATACGTTATGAGGTCACACAGTTACCCCACTCCTACGGTTAAGACTATATTGCTATTTAAATGTGGGGGCACTCAGTTACCCTCGACGCACGGAT
>BLXT01002310.1:928755-949264 GCA_019648995.1 Plakobranchus ocellatus | reverse complement strand
GGGGGGGGCTGATGAATTTTTGCAATTTGAAAGTAAAAATGTGGCCTCTCTTGGCACTAAAATAATACGTAATCAAATCAACAAAATTCAGTACCATTTAAAAATAAATAAATAAAAAAAGGTCCAAACATAAACTTTGCAATGGAGGGATTTCCCGGATCTTTATGTGCTATAGAAAATGACATGTTCAGTTGGTGGGAAACTTCTGTAATGGTATATCCTCCCATCTGCCCCAACACTGCTTGACTTATAACGTAAAACATACTCATTATGGACCTGACATAAAGTTTTGCCAGGAAATATTAACTTTTTGTCCTGGTTAGACGCTTGCCTCCTACAAAAATGGGAGGTGATTGATAGTAATTATCTCAACCATTTTAGAAGAAATGTTCTCTCTTTGTGGGATACAGGTTTGTAAGGACCGCTATCTGCCCGTCTCAACTTATAAGGTGGTTTCTCTGACTTCTCCTGCAATCAATATGTCTTTTCATTTAAGTCCAAAGTTGAGGCAAACAGCCTGTTGGAAACTTGTGCCTTTCAAAAAAGAAAAATACCCTCACTTAGTGCGTGAGTTCAAATGTTTTAAATGTTGACTTAGGCTAAAGGGCGCACTGTGCAAGTGGACATGAGCCAAGCGTGCGTGACTTAGGCCAAAAGACAGCGGCCTAGCTGCAGCATTCATTTTGGCCTAAGTCGATAGGCCGACTTAGGCCACAGTAGAAAATAATTAATTACTAATTAATTAATCAGCGTATTTGAACAATTTTAGTGTAGATTGCCTTTTGTCTGAAGAATCCCATAATGGTCTAGTTGCATTTTGGCCTAAGTCTGACTTAGGCTATAAGGTTAGCACACTGACGATATGTATTCATTATAAAGCTAGCATAACTCTACTGTGATGTTTCATTAATCAAGCTTTGATTTGGCCTATCAATGCAGGTACTGGACTCTGGGCATTGCCCTGCGCTACATCCTGGAGGCTTTGCGTAAACAACCCAATACCAACATGTACCATTTTGGTGTTGCTTCTCTTGAGCGATTCAAGACCAGGTAAGGCTTGTCAGCTCGCCTATGCACAACTACAGATAATTCTGGTGCGAGGGGGTCAAAATAAGTTATTACAGCTTTTTTCTTTGCAAAAAAAGGGGTAGGTTTAGGTTTCATAGACATGTTTACCTGGGTTGTTTCTCAAAATTCATTTATTTTTACTAAAAGTTCAAAAAGGGAGCTAAGGCAAATAATTTTCAAGAAAAATACATGAATAGCTTAACTTGCAAGTGTCTTAATATGAGACATTCTCAAAAGGTCTCGGCTGATTCAATGTCAGGTTGTTTTTTTTTTTATTTCAAACTTATTTTCCTTTCAACATTGACAGTCTTTTCTTGTGAAGACATGTCAATGGAATAACAAATAGCTCCAAACTTTTTTTTCATTTTTTAAATAATTTAAGGATTAACTAAGTACTTTTTTATTTACAAAATTTTGAAAAACAAAAGTGTATTAAACATTTTCAAGTCTGAATTGCCCAAAACGGTTTTAAATTTTTCATTATCATCTATAAATGTTTTTCTCTGAAACTAATCTTTATTCTCAACATGAAGTTCAAAAACTCTGTCAAAAAGACTGATGGTATTGGCTTGAGTTCATGCAGATGGATGCGTTATAAAAGAACTAAAATAAGCGCCGACTTAATTTTTTTTTTTTTATTTATGAACCAGCTATCTGGATTTCAATTATAATTTCAACAATTATATGTAGAAGACTTTCTTTCTTTCTTTCTTCATAACTGGCATGTAGGTGTATGTACAGATTTCCCAGCATGTAACCTCAACTTTTATGTTTTTTCTTGTCCAGACTTAAAGAATATCCTCAATATTGCCAACACTTGGCCCAGATTCCTCATTTCAGTCAGTTACCAAGCCATCTTATAGAGGTAAAGACATTTCTGCATATGTTATGCATACTTTTATTTTTTCCTATTTAGCCTTTATTCCAAGGTTTTAGAAGCCTTAGCCAAGAAAAGGGTATGAGGGAGGTATGCTTTAAATTTGAGATTGACAAATTTTTCTAAAAAGCAAATGTAGCATGATTCTAATGCAATAGGTCTTATGTGGACATGAGTCAAGGCATAGTGCCTGTGCAGATTTTTTTCCATCACATTTACTAAATAGGTGGTGGGATATCTCGGTACAGGTCTAGTATGTAAATGTTTGCTAAAGTTTAGTGAAGTCAGTTGTTTCAAGAAAGTAATTTTTTTTTTTAATTTTATTGTAGGGCTCCACTTTTGTGTTTTCCACTTTATAAAAGAGTTTTTTACACCCCCTTCCCCTTATCTAAATAAGTCTTTGTTGCATTTTGAACTTTTAAAGCCATTGGTGTAGCGTGAAACTGCATTCTGTGAGCTTTTTAATGGGGAAAATTGTATTCAGATATCAATGACAGACGTATCAAACCTTGCTTGAAGCCTTGTTCACAAAGCAGGCAGTTTGGTTTGAAATGCCTGCCATAGATATGCGAGTTCTGTTTCATGGTATAATTCGTTAAAGCTGTTTGAAAAAATTAATGAAAATAATGAGAAAAGACAAATTTTTTTTTTTATTTGTCAAATGGAATTCCACAAAGCAAACATGGGAGCAAATTTTATTTGGCAAAAAATGTGGAAGGCCTGTTACAACATCACATGCAGCACCGTATCGACACAATGTGGCATACAGCTTTCAGCAGTGGATTAAAGATATTTTCACATTTTACTTCTGCGTCTGATCTTCAGTATGTGGATTATGGATCTCGGTCACAAGAGCCACCTCACCCACAGATGCCCATGGGCATGCTTAGTGAACTGAGTGGACGGCCCATGACCCCTGTATCAAACTTTGGCAGCTTTGCTAGACAGATGATGACTATGGATGGGAGTCAGGGAGCCAGTGTACCCCCTCCTCCCCCACCTCCAACTGCTGCCGCCCCTCCTACCCTGCCAGTCCAACCACCAGCTACATCATCCGTTGTCTCCACTCCTACAGCAAGCAATGCCCCAGTGCGGTCTACCTTTCCAAAAGTAAGTCTAGGAATGTATGTAATATCAATATAGTATTGTGTTAAAGACTGGGATTATATAAATTTTTTGTTGTTGTAGTTGTTAGTTTATAAGTCTAGAAAAAGTACCACTTCTAGATCTAACAGGAAATTTTTCTTCAATCTTATGATTTTAAACAGTAGTAGGTCAAAGATTCTTTTGTGATAAAAATGGTTTTGAAATATACAGCAACTCTCTCTGATGAAGTGTGTATTTCCAATTTTAAACTAGCAGAGCTCATTTTATCAGGATTTTTAAAAAATAGGTTGCTTGAGATAGAGCTAGGGTAAATTTGAAACATCTCTAACTACTTTTCTTTCCCCTACTTTGTCCTTTACTTTTTTTTTTCAGACAATTTGGCCTTGGCTTTAAGATTATGAGAGTCAAATCTAAGGATATTAGATGAACTTGATAAAATGAGCCATGACTGCATTACGTGATAACTGCTTGCACCCACATGTTCACATATTGTTATAATACAGCTTTTTGACATATAATCAATAGAAGAGAGGTCATGAAAAAGGAAGTTTGAAAAAAATAAAAGCAAATTCAGCCTGAAGCAATTGTAAGTTAAAAGTCTTTTGTTTTATACAACGAATGAGCTACAATTTGCAAAAGGGGTGTTTGCATTTAGAGATTTGTGTAATTGAGAGCTTGCTTTTTTTTTTAAAATATGTGCAGCGTGTTTCCTTTGGATTAGAAAAACAACACGATATGCCCCCTTTTTTATGTCTGTTATTTTTATCTAGAAATTGATGAGAGTAAATTAATTATTTGCCATTCTTTTCTTTGCCAGCCATCAATTGCCACAGCCACAAACATTGACACTCTTTTGGCTGGTCAAGGCAACAGTGATGTGATGGTGCCCACAGAGTCCATGCAAGACAAGGTCTTCTTCATCTTCAATAACCTGTCTCAGGCGAACATGAGTCAAAAGGTAAATATTCCCTGTCTTCAGCCTGATTTGGTATTATCATTTCCACAGGTGTTTTCATTATGTACATCTTTATCAGTTTTGTTCTGAATATGACATATATTCCTGCAAAGATGAACTGTGGTGAACCTTTTCATCTCTTCATAAAATCCCATTTACCATGCCATGCTTGTTGTTGGTCAGAAAAATCCATCTGTTATAAGCCTTTTTATAAACTACTTCAGTTGTAAAATGTCAGGTTACTCAGATGTGTGTTTGATTTTAGTAACAGATATTTGTTAAAACAACTTATGTCTTTTTTACATAGATAAAGTTTTCTGTAACCCCATCCTTTCTTTAATATCTAGTTCTAAAGTCAACGATAACTTTACTTTTGTTTTGCCCAGTTGAGATCAGCATTTCTCACTTTTCTTTTCTTCTTTTTTCTCCCAGGCTGAAGAGCTAAAAAATGTGATAGGGAACGACTTTGTCTCGTGGGTGGCCCAGTATCTGGTGATGAAGAGAGCCAGTATCGAGCCAAACTTCCACACGCTGTACTCTAACTTTGTCGATGCTTTGGGGATTGAGTCACTCACGTCTAAAGTGGTCACTGAAACATTCAGAAATATAAAGGTATGTCTTCCTGTGTGTTTATGCTTACATTCGCAGAGCAAAAGAAAAAGAAGTGAAGGAGAAACCATCAAACACAGGGAGTGTGACATGTTTTTTTACCATTTTGCATGTAAATTTAAAAGGTTTATTATTCATTTTGCAATTATAGCATCTTAGGCCAAAATTTTCACTTATGTTTTTAAAAGTAGGAAAGTTAGTTATTTGCACATATATCCAACTTGACTCTCCTGACGTAACCTTTGGACAGGAAGGGAACAGCAATTGCATAAACTTGTCTTGGTTAAAATTTTAATCATTGAACATTGCATTCCTTTGCTTCATGTTTCTTTTTACTTACTTCTAATTACTGTACATTCTACTCAAGTAATATATTAATGATCTTATTTTTTTCTGAGTGTAGGTGCTCCTGCGCAGTGACAAAGGTGTTGCCAATTTCTCTGATAGGACTCTTTTGAAGAATCTCGGTCACTGGCTCGGCATGTTGACCCTTGGGAAATGTAAACCCATCCTGACCATGGTAGGTGTTTGCACTCAAATATTGAGCCATTGACAAAGTTTTGTCAAGGTGTCAAAATCAGACAAGAGCATTATGTTTGAATATTCTGAAGTCATTGTTTTCCCCAATGTTATTTTGGATGAATAAATTGTATCACGATCTCCTTTGTTCAGAAGTCAGAACATATTGAAATAATCAAAGGTGTTGTTCTAATTTCCCTTCAAATGATGATTTTTTTCACTAAGTTTGAAGGAAATTATTTTTTTTAAATATTCAAAATATATGTATGTGAGCCAAACTGTATTTGGTGAAGAGTCTGCCACAAGAAAGTTGCTGTGTTGTGTTTTTTTGTTTGTTTTTAAGATGAGTTTCAATTTGTAGATTGTTCTGCTTTTTGTTTTCTTTTTTTTTTTGTTTTTTTAATCTAATGTTAAGTGTATTAAGAAAATGATGATGAGTTTTATCAATGGCTTTTCATTTCTACCAGTTCTCCTTGTACAAACCTTAAGATCTATGTATGTGTGTGTGTGTGCTCCTGCAGGATATCAATCTGAAGGCTCTGGTGTATGAAGCTTACCAGAAAGGCAATCAGGAACTCCTCTATGTGGTCCCATTCACAGCTAAAGTCTTGGAGTCTTGCGCCAAAAGCAAGGTATTTAATTTTTTTTCTGTAGGGTCTCTTCATTTTCAGACAACTGTGTCTTGCAGCTTTGAATTTGAGCTTATTTCTGAATAGTTTAAGGACTTCACAATAAAACCATTTTTTAGCTCATGTAGTTACAAATCTATATCTGTAAAGAATGTAACTCAAACTAGCAAAAGCTAATTCATGTTTTATTTTCTTCGTTTCATTATGTAGATATTTTGCAAACCAAATCCATGGACAATGTCCATCATGAATGTCCTGGCCGAACTTCACCAAGAGAACGATCTGAAGCTGCACCTGAAGTTTGAGATAGAAGTACTCTGCAAAGCTCTTAACATTGACATAGCCTTGGAGTTGAAGCCTGGAAAGTACCTGCGAGACCCAACACGCATGGCCACTCTTGAGCACCAGTTGTCTCCTGTGAAGCCAGCCACAGAGGATCTGCCCCCTGATGTGTCAGCGGGCTTGACAAGTACTGTGCCTGGCAATGTTGCAGTCTCAGGGGTTGTGCCATCCACCAACCCACCTGCTGGACTGCCAATGCCTCCCTCGCTTCCTGGCATGCCACAGGTGCCATTAAATGTGGCAGGCATCCCACCCCCACCTACTGGTTCCATGGCAGTGCCGCCACCCCCTCCACCGCAACCATCAGGAGCCGCTGCTCCATCTGTAATGGGAGCAACAGGCCCTGGTGGAGTTGGTGTGGCTGGGCCACCAATGCCGATGCAGCCTAAGTTCAGCATCCAGGATATAAACTTGAACAGCAATTTAGTCTCATTCTTACAGCAGCACATCGTCATTCAGGATCATGTAAGCACCTGTGATAAGTTTACTCAGCTCCAATCATATTAAGTCACTGCTTGTATTTGGAAATCATTACTATTGATAGTATCTATGCATGCAGTTGCAGCCTTTAACAGTCAGAACGATTGCAAAGAAATTTTCCACATGGGTTTATATCTTGGTTATTTCTGAGAGTAAGGGTCAATAGCTATGAGTTTCAATGCTGTCTGTGAAACTGAATTAAATTGTTTGTGATAACTTTTTTTTTTTATCTTTTAATTAGAAATTTGTAGACTTTAAAGTCGTTAGGGTTTGTACATCTGTGTCCTTGACATTTATTTTGAGTATTGGGATTGTTGATTACTTGCAGCGGACCAAGAGGTCCCTTCAGGGTGTTGGAAATATCCTAAGAGTTATTGGACTAAATTATTTTTAATTAATCAGAACAATTTTTATTTCTTGAGGAAAGTAGTTCTAACATTTTTAAAACTTAAGACTTTATCATTTTAATCTTCTTGTAATGCAACTTTGTTTTTTATCTTTCTTTATGTGTGTGTGTGTTTTTTTTATTTAGCTGGTCCACATTCATAACAACCCGACATTGAGGAATTCTGTGATCGGTGCTATAGAGAGCACAATGCAAGATTTTGTAGTGCCCATCTCTGATAGAGCCATCAAAGTTGCTGTTGTCACCACAGAACAAATTGCGAAAAAGGTAATTCACTTAATTGTGAGAGGATTTTTTTTCGTCCTTCCTTTTTGTTTTCTTCTTTTTTTTTCTTTTTTTTTTTAATTCAGATTTTTTTTTATTACTACAGAAATCATCTGGTTCCATTCTTTCATTTTTATTTCTTCAACTACTTGAACCTTAGATATCTACAGTGGATAATTATAACTTAGGAAGGCTCAAAATTTTGCTCAGTATATTATATAAACAAACAGAAGGTGCTGTACCACCATGAGTTCTGTTCCTGAAATGACAGATCTTCTAATGTTTGTTTTGTTGTTGTTGTTGGACTTGTTTTGTTACAAGGTCTTTTATTCTGCACTTGTCAGGACTTTGCTCTCGATCCTGATGAAGGAAGGCTTCGCAGCTCAGCCCAGGCCATGGCTCGAAATGTTTGTGCTGGGCTTGCCCTGATTACGTCCAGGGAACCAATGGTTCAGCAATTGCAGCTCACCATTCAGGCAGCCCTCACCAGCAACATCAGAGGGGTAAGCTGCTGCCTGAGCTTGTCTTAATATGACTCTTCTTGGTTCCTCTCTCTCCACTCCAACCTGGAATTTAAGGATCCTTAAGAACAAATATAGGCCTTGAAAATCATCCAATTGAAACTTGCCCATGTTTTGGTTTCATTTTATTTGTGTTGCCATTCATCATTTCGGCTATTGAAATGAGCCTTTTGGGGTAAGGAACAGTGTTTGCAGGAAGAATATGTGTGTGACAGCATCCTAGCCCACCGCATAAAGTGTTAATACGTGTTGTTTTAATCATGATCATGGTTTATAGTAATTATTTTGTTATAAAGGTTGTTGAGGAGGTATGGTATTTTTTTTTTTAACTCTTGTTCTAATGCAGTTTTAGCACTTAGCAAGCACATTTTCAGCCATCCTTTGTTAAAGGCCAAAGCTATATCAAGAAATCTAGTCTAGACTCAGACCTAAAACTTAGATTTGAAGATAAGTCTAGACAAGAAGGACAAGGCAGTCATAAAAAAAAAATATGAGATCAAATGGAATATTATGAGATTGAGCACAAAACTTGCTAGCCTGTCTTGACGCTAAAAGCCAAAGAGTATTGTGGCTTTTGTATATGTTATGAAAAAATTGTCAAAAGCAATAATGTGTAGTTCACACCTTGGGTCTGTTGCCTAAGATATCTAGATCTAATCTATTCATTTAGGCTATGTAGCTCTAGATTTTTAGAATCAAGTATTGTGACTTGCCTCTAGTCTAAGCTTATGCAGCAAAAAGCCTACATCAATAGTTGGGCTGGTGTTAGAATCAATCCAGTTTTCAATTTATTCAGCTTAGGTCTTAATTTTTTTTTCCCTTTTCAAATCAATGCAGGCACTGAAGCATGTGAAACCTACAGCCCTTCTCAGTCTGTTAAAAATTTAGACTGTGATCTTGATAAAACATCTGGATCTAAACTCAGTTTGCCTTACTATAGTTGTAAATCTATATTTATAATGAAGATTTTTTAAATATGTGTCAAGATATAGAGTATTGATTATGATTTGAAGATCTAAATTACAAGATTAAGACCTATATTTAGTAATATAAGCCTACTGATCAAGAACATTTTAGATCACAGCCGTTTTATCATATTATAGGATTTCATCAATAAAAGTTATTCTCTGTCTACCTCTACTGTCAGCAAATGTCTCTAAAGTTGTAATCGCCTCTGCCTTATGGTTTTACTTAATGATTGCTCAAGGTTAGCTTCTCTCACTACTGGATTCCCTGTGTGCCATCTTTCCGATTTTTTTTTACCGGAAAATCTTGCTTTTTTTTTTTTCAATTTTTCCTTTTTTTTCTATTATGGAGTATTATAATTTACTCCAGTAAGTCTTGGGCATTGAAATTTCAAGGTGGCACCCATGCAATTCATGGGATTTTCCATCCATAATTAATTTTCTCATCACTCTTCTGATGGACTACATCTCTACTGATTTCAATTTCTCTGCTTTTGCATGTTCATTGTCCAATACTCACTGCCATATAATGGTACTGACTATACATATATTTCATTACCCTCATTTTGGTTTTCATACTTACGTTTCTGTTTGACAGTATTGGTTTCATTTTTTTGGAATGTGTCTTTAGCTATGGCAGTTCTTTAAATTCAAGTTGTTGTTCAGAGATCATAAACAAAAGTGCAAATTTAATTGGCTGTGTGTTTAGAGAAAAAAAAAACAAAAGTAAAGATCTTTTGTTAGGTATTGGCCTCCTGAAATATAAAATCTCGCTCTGGAACACATTTTTTTCTAATTCCTACCTGGCAGCCGTGCCTATGTAGAAGATTCTTGGGAGGAAATATCAAAATTGATATTTTGTGTGCAATACTTAAGTAAAGCAAATTTTCCAGAGACTAAACTTTGTTACAAGGGAATCACAGTACAAGGGCCCAGTGCACTTATTACGATAAGAAAAAGTGATAAAATCTTTCCTTTTGGGGCTTATGTAAATTATATACATAGTACTTGTGTGTTGCAAGATTTCTAAAACGGTTCTTAGTTCATAATTTTTAACTAGCACAAGGCTACAGTAGTAATAAGCTAGCCAACAGCTGATTTAATTTTTTTTTTTTAAAAGTCATCATCATGATTATTAATATTTACCCCAGCACCTGCTAGTTATTTTGAGTAAGCAATATCATTGGTTTTGAACTAATTATGTTTATTTGATGTTTACTGAAGGGAAGGAAATTTACAATTATATGAATATGGATACTTCTTTACATTGTCAACACTATTGTTCTACAAGAGGCCATCTCTTAAGATCCTGGCATACTTGTGCTATTATTTTCCATATGACACAAGCTATAGAAATAATAGAGGTGTCAGAAGTTTGAACCCCCCCCCCCAAAATAAAACCTATTGTTTTTCGCAATTTTGTATGCTTATTAGAGAGATAATGCTATATTTTATTTTACTTTCTTCAGCAACAGACACAAAGTCAGATGAAAACTGTGGCAGACACGGCCACCATTCTAGCCAATGATAATGTGGAGATTTGTGCCAACTACATTCAGAAGATGGCTGTGGAGAGAGTGGGCACTGACATGGACAAGAAACTGAATCCAGTTAGTTAATGCAGATTAATTTTATGGATTTTTCTTTTCTTTTTTTTATTTTTGTTTACGAAAGTTCCGCTTTTAACATTTTGATTTATCTCTTTGGGGGGGTATCTTGGGCTAATAATTTTGTTTCCTCATAATTCTATCATTCTTAAAGACATTATGAAATTTAAATAATTATCTTTGGATCTATAAAATATTTAATCCACTAAGTTTTTAAAATTACTTTTACAAACTATTTTGTAGCCATTTTCTAAAAGTTTTATTAATTTTCTGCTTCTTTTTGCCCCCCAAAATCTTTGCTATTCACTGATGCATTTGTATGCAACTTGGTAGCTTTTTTTTCTGAAAAGAACATTGCTTTTTGTCAAACTATCAATAAAGAAAGTCAAAAGATTATGTTGCAAAAAAATTTTTTTAGGGATAAGCTTAAATAACTCATCATAGGATTTTAAAAACAATGGCTTAAAATCAGAGATAGAGCTATTGGTAATTGTAATCTTAAGGACCATTTGTGTCAAGTCTTGGCAACATGACACTGATACTTTAAAATTTTAAGCTCAGCTGCTGATTTCCCTCTCAAATTTGACAATTAGGATATATTTTGAAGTCATGTTTTTGTAGAAGAGATACCCAACACATGCTAGTAGTTTATCTGGACCATTTTAGATACTAATGATGAAACTAACTCTTACCTTGGTGATGGTTTTATTTGTTTTTTATAAGTCCTTAGATCTTTCTTTAACCAAAATACTTTTTTGTCCTGAATGAGGTAAATTAAGATAATTTTTAATATCTTTTTCTCAAGATTTCAGCCTTGCTCTCAAATTCTTGTGGTGTCATTGATAGTTTTAATCATAGATGTGGTACTTGTGTTACTGTTACTTTTGGTTGGTTTCTGTTTGTTTTCTTTACGCTTTTCTTCATTTAATTTCTCATTTTGCTACATTCCAGTGTGTTGCACCACTTTTTATTGGCATGCTTTTTTTCCCTCTTATCAGATATTGGCTTGTGCATGCTTTTTCTACACTCATTTTTCATTCAATTGATTTCACGCTTTTGTTCATTAAATATTTGTGTAGCAGTGTCACAAATGTCGAGTTGTGGGTTTACACCATTGAGATGAAATCATAATATTAACTCACTGGCTACTTTAGCGGCAACGTTTGCAGGTAAAATTTTGTGGACAGCAAACAGACCTGCCTACAATCCAGCATCTTGCGAAAAAATCCCACATTTTTACCCCTGTCCTGCAATCCCGCATGTTTTGTGAAAAATAACATGGAGCAAATGATTTTCACTAGTCTTTTTCCCCTTAAAAACCTCACTAAATGAACACATCCCAAAGTGTTGTCATATCACTTCCGGTATTCATTTTCTTACTGCTAGAGCACCGTTACAAATGTGTCACATTGATCATCCATTGTAAACAAGATACCAGACAGAAAGCCCGTTCTTTTTGAATACTAGAAAAATACCAACTAATAGTTGCACCAATAACATACCCAATTTAAAAACAGCCAAAAATTAGGCCCTGCTATAGACCTATCTGAGAAAACTAGTTGAAATTTACAGAAATAAGCATTTATTGGGCCTACCTTACAAAAAATCTAATCCAGAAAATGGATTAATTGTGGGATTGGCATCACAGTCTAGATTCCTACACTATTTTTTTTTATTACTAAAAAAGAAAAAAAAACTGTAGGTTTTAGGATCCTTCTCATTTCAAACTTTATCTTATTTTTGAGAGCTAGATCTATTGTCACTTTTAATTTCCATAGAAAGACTCCAGCTTTTTATTATCAAATTCGCTGAAAACCCCCCATTTTTCACATTTCGATCCCCCAATTTCTGTGAACAAGGTAGGCAAGTCTGGGCAAAATACCAATTGGCAACTCCTGTGGGTTCCAATTCCAATTTTTTCCCCCATGTAAATACCACACAGTTGCAGTATAAGTTACAGTGCCCGTTAGCTTAGCCATTTAGCTTCCGAATGATATAGGCAAAGTTTGTTTCGGACAATGAGTATGAGGAGGAGGGCAATTTTACGACACCTCTAGCAGCTACCAGTTTCCGACTGATTTCTAGATGGAGTCTCGTACATTTAGACTATGATGTAAGTTTAGATATTGATAGCATCATTGGAAATGTATAAGATTCACATTATGAGTCCCCAAAGCATATAAAGGCCAAGTCTATTCTCTCCAAGGTAAAGGGAAAGGAAAAGATAGGGGTAAAATGAGCCTCACCATGGATAAGTCTAGATCTAAACCCCAGCCTCAAGTTGGAGCTAGATCTAAAAAATCAACCAATTGACATACTCAAATTTTTTTTTTTTTTAATGTAATCTTTATTATCTTGAAAAAGAATGGTACAAATTTCATAGGTGTATCTTTACTAACAAATGCGCAGTGAATTTTTGAGAATACCCCCGAAATGTCTGGTACTCAGGGAATTATTAGGGGAAAAAAATCTGGTAGTCAGTGAGTTTAAAGTAAAGAAGTAAACATTTCCAGTGCTTTATGTACAGAAAAACTGTAGCACGTCTATAGAAAGTCCTCCACATAAAGAAGTGAGCAGTTCTTACCTCCCTAATCAACAATTTTCATTTTAAGCCAGTCATCCAAAACCACAACTTGACTCATTTTGTTAGACCGCTACGCCTTTTTTAAACCTATCATTACATGCTTTTATTATGCTCATTCAATGCTTGCTTTTTTTAACCTGTTATTGCTTTCATTATGCTCATTCAATGCTTGCTTTTTTTAACCTATTCATTGTATGTTTTTGTAATGCCCATTAGATATGCTTTTAAAACCTTCGATTCATCCTTTTGCCCATTAGATATGCTTTTAAAACCTTCGATTCATCCTTTGTATTTTTGTTCATTAGTTATTTTCTTTTATCAAACCAACTGTGAGGCTGTCTGAGAAAATGCCTCGGGATGCGAAAATTTTACATTTCAAGTTATTGCACCATGTTATAGCTGAGATATTAACTGATCATTTTGGTCTTCAAATTTTTTAAATATCTTAATTCTAGATTCTAGCCTGAGTTATCACAGTTTAAAGGCACAAAACATATGAATGATAGTTTGAGAAAATCGTGTTTCAAGTGCGCACATTTTTTTTTTCCGTCTTTGTTAGTCTGTTTTACACAACAAAAAACGCTTTCAGTCAATTTTTTGCCGGGATATCATTGAGTTTGAATATATTGAGTAAACATCCATGTTTCGAACAATAATATGGGGTCAAACATGTACAAAAGATACTTTTTAGACCACACAATGCATTGTTTTCTTTTACAATAATATTTATAATCAAAATCTAAGTCCAGTTCTAGAATGGAGATTAAGGCAAGACACAACACTATCTATATCTAGGTCTAGACTGTTTCAAGAAAATGTGTACAGAAAGGTGGATGGGTATTTATCGGGGAAACCAGGTTAGGATAGATTCTTATCTAGATCTAGCCTAGTTCTCTATCTAAACCTAGATTTAAGATATTGACAAAGAGAATATGATGTAGATATTGTCATTCATTTATTTCCATCAGTTGTAGCATCCTTATCTTTCTCGGCCATTTTATCATCACAGTAGTTGTCAAATTATCAGAGGTCAAGCCAAAAAGACCTATATTTCCTAGATCATTGAGATGCCTGTAATCCCTCTCCGCCATTGTTGTTATTATTACTCTCAGCAACTATGGTCATAATAAAAATATAAATAATATTCTTTCTAATAGATAAAATATTTCTTAGAAAAAAAAAATGAGAATATATACAAGTACTGCCTTGACTTGAGGAGAAAAAGCTACTAGGGAAGGGTAGTGCCTGAAAGCTCTGAGAAAGGGTTCGTGAGGGCGCGCAAAATCTCTAGGTCAGTTGTTTATTCATGCGCACTAATTATGAATCAAGAACCGAGGAATTTCCCTTTCGATTGATATATTTTGATGAGATGGGATGAGAATTGATTAATTATTCGCTTTTCAAAGGGTGCAAAGTTGTTGGAGTTCAATTGCATATAACATGATGTAATTTTCAACATTTTTGCTTGAAACAACATGTTTTAAAGTGCAAGATTTAATTATTTATGTTTCATTTCGTCTTGAAACTCGATGAAAAGGTGTAGAAATGGTTGTTGAAAATGATCTGACCTCAACTCAACTTGACCTTGACCTATCTTCACTCTCTATTTAGGCCTATTTCTCAATAATAACTTTTGCGCAACCCCACTGGTTTTCGCAGACTGCCTCACAATTGATTGTATGGACTTTTTTTGTTGTTTTGTCTTTAAGCACTTGGTTTTTCAAAGCCATTTATTGTACTCTTTGTCGTGCTCATAAAATATTTGCTTTTTTTCAAACCCATTAACCCCTTTAGGACACTATATTTTTTTCAAGTTTTGAAAAAGCTTTTTTTTTTAGTGTGACTGAGCACTTTGCTCATCTCTAGCTTGAGTTTAGAACTAGGCCTAAAATTATCTTAGATTCAGATCTAAATGGCTTGTCTTGATCTTTAAAATCTGGTTAGGGCTGAAAGCTGGTTGAAGGTTTCTTTTTAAGCTTTTCATCATGGCATGAGGCGATGGAACTGAGGTAAACGTGAAATGTATTTGACAAACAAACCAGGCAACCTAAGCTCTACTTAGCTTGACATTCAGGATTGGTAAAAGCTAACAAATTTTCCTCTAAATATAGCAAGATATTATGTGAGGCTCTCTGCAGGAAGGGCCCAGATGGCAAAATTTTTACCTTAACGTTTTTCTACATTTATTGGAAGAGGAATGTTTCCTGACCATTTTACTTTTTAAATTATTGTAAAAATCTCAATTACTTTTGCAGTTATGTTGATTTTTGGGTCGGAAAGTATAAAAACATTGTATTGAGGAAATGGCATTTAAAGTTGCGGGTAATATTTTAGGGTACATCTAGGTCTATTCTGGCCCTTTTTCCTGTGTTGAGCTTTCCTCGTCATCATTACTTGTTTCAGACACAAAATAATCATAAACCAACCCCTAAAGTTCTTCATCAGGTGCAATTTCCATGCATTCCAAGGTATATTTAACTGATTTAGTAACCCAGCCGTGTCACTTTCTTGTTAAGCTGACGAAGAGGCCATTGTTTACTTTGGTTATGTGCTGGAACCAGAAAGTGGTGGGTGTTGTGTTTATTTTGATAAATGCAAAGGTTTTCCAGTTGTTTTAATCACAAGTTTAGATTTACAATCTTCAGACTTTACTGAACAATATCATCTGCAAATTTTGCAAGTTGTATTTTCAACTTTAAATCCAACAGTTGCCAACAGAAGAAAATGTGCAAACAGAGATACTGCCATGTAAAGAAATGTATTCATGTGGACTAGTTTTGGTATTGAAAAGGAGAATCAGCTGTAAATTTTGATATCAAATATGCTATAGTAGATAGTCGACAGGCTTTGGAATAAGGGGATGAAATCAGACATGCAACATTGAAAAATTTACACTTTTTCTGTATTTTTTCAACACAATCTGTGTGTGAAAAATATCTTCAAAATTAATTTAGAAGTCTTAGATCAATAAAATCTTTTGTAGAATGAAAGTCGAGATGTGAATGAAGCTTGCAATACAAAAAAGTCTAACATGTGGGTGAGGTTGATTTCCAACATATTTGTGCTCTGTATCTCAGTACTGCCTGTGCGACATCTGGGCCCTTTCTGCGGAGAGCCTCACATATGGTTTTGTTCTAATATTGCTATTTCAAGGGTAATAAACTCAAGCTTAGACTTCATCTCAACCAACTCTAATTCAGTTCTAAAATGAGAATCCAATCATAGCCTTTTGCAAATGGCAAAATAACCTAATTCTTTGGTCTAAACTAGATGTAAGAATGCATCTAGTCACATGGTTTTGGACATGTAACAATGCCAGCTGTCATTAAGTGGTTAATGGTTTTGATTGATAGATGTTTGCTTTTTATCAAGTCCGTTGAACACGTGCATTTTTTCTATCTGCTTGTTATGCTTCATAAGCATGTTTAATGTATTGTAGAGATCTTGATTTTTGGAAAAGTATTTTAATTTTGAATCTAGTCTTAGAAAGCTTTGTAATTTGTAGCTGTTGTATTGTTTGCATAATAAAGAAAATCTTTATTTTTCTTTTTCTATATTAGTATATAGGTGTTTCAAGATATAGATAGATTTCTTGGCTAAATGTTATTTCTGGCATGAATGCTTACTGGGAAATATTTATATTGACAGGGTCTGAATTTTAGTCAGAATTATTGATAGTGTTAGCAAAAAAAGATTTAAAGAAAGGACTGGTTGCTTAATGTTTGCTGTTATTTTCAGTATTTTCAATCAATATTTTTTTTTTACTTTCTTGAAGTTTTTTTATAAAAGATTTCGAGATAGCACAGAAAAAAGTTCAAGACTGGAACAAACAAATAGTCCACATAGATCTAATTCCAGTCCCAATTCCACCAATTTTGTATACAACGCACTAAATCCATTTAAGTAAGCCAAGTGTTAATCATTTCTAATCTCTTAAGTACTTTCAAATTTCTGAAACATTTTTTTTCCAAGGTTGAACACTGGATACCAACCTAGATCCTTAGAATGTCTACCCTTCCTATGTATTTTTTTATGGGTCTAATATATTGGTTTATCCACTTATTTGGGGGGGGGGGGGGGGGGGGGGGGNNNNGTTCCCACCATATACCGCTTATGCTCCTGTTAAATTTTTCAATAGCATTTCACTTAGAACATTATTTGTGAAATGATGTAGCTGTAACAGTTTTAAATAGTGTATAATTTTGAAAGCATTGGAAGACTTGAAATGAATGAAATCATGGAGTTACAATCATGTCAATAGGCCTACATTTAATTCAAATTTCTTTATCTTATCAAGACAGGGCATGTTATATGTCATAGATTTTGTAAACCAGTTTTTGCATTTTTGAGATTCTAGAAACTGTTCATTGTGCATGTTAATTTTTTTCTGAAGCTTCAATATTAGAACATTTTGCTGCTGTTTTGCTTTTTTAAATTCTTGTAACTTCTTATTCTTTGTTAATTGATGTGGTTACTTTTTTTTCTGTAGTCTTGACATTTAAAAAAAAAAAAATTGCTGTTGTCCTTTTTTTTTTTGCATTTGTATTAAACACGACTTTTTCTGTCGTTTAATTTTGCGTTAGAAAAATTTGTTTTCCACGTTTTTTGTCTACTGCAATTTATCTCATCGCATGGCTTTGATTTGTGGTGCATTGTACTTGAAGATTTTTTGCTGTCTCTTGATAAGAACAAGGTGTGAATTTTAGACGTCTCCTGGACTCTTTAAAGGAAAATTTGGGGACTCCTTACATCAAGGTTTGAAAAAAAAAAATAGAGCGCAGGGTGAAAAGGGTGCTAATAAAATACATAAGAAAAGCATCCTTGTCTTAAAAAAACCAAAAGTTGGGACCACGGAAAGATGGGATCTGTCAACAGACAGCAAAATCATCCATCTCAAGAGACTGGAGGGAACAGAACTCACCTATAAGGGAGGGATAAATAGACACAAGGCTGCAAGCTATGTTCTTGACACAGCAATGTTTACATCACATACAACTACTTTAAGATTGCTGCAAGAGTAAGCAGATTCAAAGGGAAGGAAAGCAATGGCAAGGGAGAATAGAATGTTTTTTCATGGAATAAGAAAATCAGGAATATTCCACCATCTTCTTTGAGAATGGAAATAAGATGAAAACTTGTAGATTCAGGATGTTCAAATTCAAGTATGGAACACAGTAGGTGTGAAGGCATGTGTTAAAAGCTGAAAATGGGACTCAACAGAAATAGATGGAAAGAAAAGCACAGGGAAAAAGTGTATGAGAATTGGATGGATTTTAAAGCTTAATGATTTGACTGGATACATTCCACTACCAGCACAGATTAATTGCTTAACACTGATTTCAACTGCTCACTTTTATTTGGTAAGAAAATATGATTGGAAAAAGACCTAAATAATATACACTTCTTGAGAGCATCTAGGCAGAGGTTTGGCTAGAGAGGCATGGCTGTTCCTCGTATGTGGCATTTGAAGAAGAGTTTATTAAGCTATTTTCCTGGGTGAAAATCATCAACAGAAATAATTGCCCTTCAAAGTGATTTGAGGATCACTTGCAGGGGCAAACAAGCATAAAAATCGTCAGTGACTGCAATTTATTTATTAACATCAACAACTGTTATTCCATTCCAAAACCTACAACTTTCTGCTACTAATCATATTTTTTTTTCTTTTCTTTGATACTGATTGACTACTCGATTTTGTAGAACAAACTCACTTGACCTTTAAGCGATGGTTCCCCCAACCTTTATCTATGTAGCTCTGACCCATAACCACATGCTTGCTTTCTGACCCATAACTACCTGCGGGTTTTCTGACCTTTAACCACATGCAGGTTTTCTGACCCATAACCACATGCAGTTTTTCTGACCCATAACCAAATGCAGGTTTTCTGACTCGTAACCAAAGGCAAATTTTCTGACTCATATAACCACATGCATGTTTCTGACTCGTATAACCACATGTAGGTTTTCTGACCTGTTACCATATGCAGGTTTTCTAATCCACAACCACATCCAGGTTATCTGACCCATAACCATGTGGGTTTTCTGACCAATAAACCACATTCAGATTTTCTGACCCATTACCATATGCAGGTTTTCTATCTCAAAACCACATCCAGGTGATCTGATCCATGATCATGTGGGTTTTCTGATGCATATAACCACATGCAGATTTTCTGACCCATTACCATATGCAGTTTTCTAACTCATAACCACATCCAGGTTATCTGACCCATAACTACATGCAAGTTTTCTAACCCATATCCACAATATACTGGTTTTCTGACCCATAACCACATGCAGGTCTGCTAATGGTTCTTGTTTGGTTTTTGCTTTTAGAAGCAGCTGATATCTTTCTCACAGCATCTGATGGTTTTTCTATGTATGAGTCAAAGTGACTTTAAAAACCCAATATTCTTAGTTTTTGAAGACCAGTCCATGGACTGTAAAGAAGTTTGCTTTGGGGAAAAGAGTGCAAGGAGAAAACAAAAATCTTCCTCATTTTTGTAATAAACCCACCCCTTTTAAAGTTTCAATTATGATTTTAGAGTGTGAATCAATCGGAAGTAAAGTTTACTCGAGGGTCACCAACCTACATATACAATATGTTAATGTGTGCATATAAGGTAGGGCAGCACATGATTATTATTTTTTATACTAGCATCTACATCATATAAATGAGTAAAGTTTTTGCCTGCGCTAAGTTCTGTGATTGTTTGAGTTCTTGACTCAAATTTTTCTCATCTTCCGCCTCCACTACCTCGTCACTGAAAGTGACTCCACACCCATAATATTGTTGATGCTTGCTAACCTCCACATGCTCGTGTCTAATGTTCAGCCATTTGTAAAGAAAGTTCCATTCTTTCCTTTTGTATCACTTTTTAAGGAGTATGAAGCTCGCAAGCTGTGCCGCCAGGAGAACAGGCGCTACTATGACCCAAATGTTCACTCCTACCAGATGGAGAGAATCCCTGAACAGATCAGGCTGAAAGTAAGTGTAGAACTGAAGGCTCTTCTCTTGGGTTTAGTAACCAAGCTCGTTAAATGTAGAGCGTCATTTCTACATGGGGAAAATAGTTTTTAAGTAGGGCACTTTGCTTGAGTACCTGCTGTTGATTTGGGGGGGGGGGGGGGGGAAGAATATTGCATTAAATGTACATGATTACGACAAAAGGTTGAGTGTTGTGTGTGTGTGATTTTGTCCACATAGCAATTTTTGTGCACGAATTTTTAACATTTACAAAAAATTTTTTTTCATGAGTCAAAGGGTAGGCCCATTGATTTTCAGGCTTTTAACTTTATGGCATGCAATGAAGGGCACTTTGTAAATCACCCTTTATGAAAAAATAGGTTGAAAAATGTTGGTAAAGATGCTGTTCAAAAAGAGTGGTGTATAATGGTAAAACAAAGTTTCAACTTCTTTTTGCTATAACGTGCAGTTGTTTTGAACTTAAGAGGACCTGTTTTTTTCTAAAGGTGGCCTAAGGTGAAAGAGTTTTTGTTAAGCTAAGATCTCTTTACAAAACGACTTAAGAGATTAGTTTAAAAAGAAAGAGAAAAGATTGCATGTGAAGGGATA
>BLXT01002310.1:901640-921478 GCA_019648995.1 Plakobranchus ocellatus | reverse complement strand
AAATGTTTGAAGAAAGAAAAATGTTCTTCAAAATGTTTCTTTCTTGTAATATTGGACACCCTGTGGACTGGTTTTGAGACATTACACAAAGTGAACTGTTCTCAATTTGGATTTTAAGTGCAAGATGTTCATGTGATTTTATCTTTTTTATTTTTTTTTTTACATTTTTATAAGAGGATCTATTGGTTCAATATTTGCACTGTAGATTTTTATGATTATTGTTTTGAAATTCAATGGGTTTTTTTTTGTTTGTTTGTTGTTTTTCTGATTTCTTTGTGTAGTACGTCTATTGAATGCAGAGGTGCCTATCATCCCAAAAAAATCTAAAACGCTGTCTATTTTTCTTTGTGTCTTATCACAGAATGTTATGAGCTAGTTAAACCAACATTTTATCTTTTTCACATTCTGAACTGTCACAGCAGTTTGATCTCAAGCTTTTGTCTGCCATAGATCTCCTTACCATGACAGTAAACTGACAAACTCTTTTGAATCACTTTGATCCTATGTTTTGTCCAGCATGATGTCACCGCATGAAAGAGATTAACCAGCAGTAGCCCTTATGTCTCCTCCCTTCATGAATAGAGTTCTCTCTCAAATCTTTCAGTCCCTCCTTTCAGCTTCCTGATTTATGTCTCTCTGCTTAGACAATTTATTTGGTGATGACAGCTTCTGTCTCACTTTTTTTTTGTCTTTCTCCTTTTCCTTTCCCCTCTTTTTCCTGTCTCCCCTTTCTTCTTCCTCACTCTCTCTCATCTCCCCTCTCTTATCTCTCCTCTCTCTCCTTTTTTCTCTCTCACTCCACTCTCCCTCTCTCTTATCTCCCTTCTATCTCTCTCTCTCTCTCTCTCTCTCCTTCTACTTCCCTTTCTACTTCTTTTTCTCTCCCCCCCTGCCTGAAATTACACAGTGACCACTCATTATCTGCATCCATTGAAAAGGATAGTGAATGAAGACAGTTTGATTTTGGTTTCAGACCCTACACTTTTCCCTACAGTGATACATGTAAATTGGTGTCTTTGGTAGGCACCTCTGGGAATGTAGACATGAGATAATTTTGTCATTTGTTGCTTGCTTTTTTTTTTTTCATGTTCAAGATATTCTATCAAGGTCAATTTAAAATCATTTTTCTATAGAGGCTTACATGCGCTTTACATAGAAGTGTGCAGTAGTATTCTGAAATTTTTATTTAAGTCTTTCCGTCAACATTACTCATTCTGTTCATTTTTATATTTATGCAGCTTTTTTTCCCTTTATATATATTGTCAGTGCTATAATGAGTCTTGAGAGCTATTTTAATGATATTTATCTAATTGGTGTTTATCTGTGTGTTGTTTTCATTTTACATCTCTTGGCTTTGTATCAATGACTCGTATTTTCTCACTCTGATGTGCAAGATGATTTTGATTAGACTTATGTTATTTGATTTTTTAACTTGTAGAAGATTTTTGTGAGCTAATATTAAGTATGTAATATAGCAATTCAAGTTGGGATCTTTAAATACTGAATTGAAATAAGAATTCTAGTGGCAAGAAGTGGAAGTTACAAAGCTTCGTACATGGAAAGCTCTGGGCATTGATAAGTAAATCAACTTTATCCCTTTAGTTAAGTCAGTGGTGAAAATCCACAATTCAATATAGTTTGCTAGACTGCCACAGAAATGGTCTTAAGTTTGTCATGGAAAGAAACTCTCTGTCTCTCTCTCTCTCTCTCTCTCTCTCTCTCTCTCCTCTTTTTTTTTTTTGTATGAAAAATAAAAGTAATGCATATTTGACCTCACAAGTTTATTCTGCATAGCCAGCAAGAATATTTTATTGCATTTTTGCAGTTTTTGATGGTAAGTTACAAAAGTTTTTAATAATAGTGTTGGCTTAAATTTATTTTTGAACCTAACAAATGGGGATGTTGAGACAAGTTTTATTGGGATTGAACATACTTATTCACCTCTTACTTTACATTTTGTTTTAGAACTATTCTCTTGATTTTGTGGATTTTGGTGCGGATTATCAAAAAAGACCCTTTTAGTCACTCTAGAAATTTTTATGAGTGTATTTGTAAAAGATTTCATAAATTAAGTGTCATTTGTAAACGGCACTTGTAATTATTTCTTTGTACATTTCAGAGCTGCATTATAAAAATTGAATTTTAGATATTTGTTCTTTTTAGTTGAACATCTATTTTGTAAAAATCAAAAGATGGAGATTTACAGCACATGTCATTGCATGTATTTCCTTGCAGCCTAAAAGTCTTGGAGTTGAAGGAATGAGAATTGCTTTCCGCAGACTAAATTATGTGCCATTTTATACAGGCAGGAAGTAGGAAGTTCATTTTTACATCATTCCATATATATCTATACATTCTTCGCTGAATCAAACTGACTGTAAAGCTCTTTAGTGTCGTAACCTTGTTAACCCAATGAGAATTGTGTATGTGGCAGACAAGAGAATAAATTTTTACTGTAATGATATTCAAAGTTTAAGTGTACATCCTTCAAAGTTGATCTAACAAAACTTTTGAATTTGTCCACTTTTTAAAAAAAAATTTTTTGTTGTTGTTGCAAACGTTGCAATTTTTTTTATACATTCAAACTAACAACTAACCATGATTTCTATGCGTTACTTATATTATTGCACTGACAGATTAAAAAGCATGTTCCTCGTGTTTAAACAGATGTTGATCAATTTTTCCTCGTAGCTGGATTAATACATTTGTCTTATCACAGCAATTGAAATAGGATATTCAGGATAAAACAGTATCAGCTTCAATAAACTCGGCGATAGTGAAAGCCAGGAGAATCTGTGGGAATTTAATGTCCAGGTACTTTCAAGAACCATTTTCAAATCAAAGGGACTGTGTATCTCTGTGTTGCTGTGCTGACACCAGGCGTGCACCCCTCAGATCCAGGCCATGTAGCAGTAGGTGGAGGCCTTTGAAACAACCTTGCATGGTTACTGTATAGTGGATTGTCGATGCTGTGGCAGTTGGAGGAAGAAGTAGCAACTGGGGTTATGCATTAGAGGAATAAATATTTGACAATATGAAGGAATGCTCTCAAAGCAGGCACACGTTTATCTTTTCAGGCTCTGTTCTTTTTCAGTGCTGTTGTTTGGTCTTTTCCTTTTTAGAATCTTTTCATACTGCATTTTGATTTGATATTGTTCACATGATTTTACATAGATCCTCAATTCGACTCTCTTGCTCACTGGTTTGTCCATCTTTGTTCGTAGCTTTTTTTTGTTTTAGATTGATTTTGCTGTCTCAAACTGACATTTTTTGTTTTAGATTGATTTTGCTGTCTCAAACTATGACGTTGTCTGTTAGGTATTTAATATGGGTTTCTGAGTTTGGAAGTCTGGCCCAATTTGTCATTTCCTGCTATGTTGACGTGCTCTGGCATCCATGGCAGAGTTTGATTGGGAAAGTCAAGGTCAGCTTGTTTCCTCGTGAAGAGAGTGTGGGCTTGCAGTCAGATTTTCCAACGTATATGGAAAACTAACATAAACTTGGTTGAGACAAAGGAATACCTCTCTCAAAATTCTTACTTGCAGCACCTGCATTAACAGTAATTGTATTTAAAAAATATATATATATATATAAAAGAATGAAATGTTCCTTGTGACCACAACCAGACAATAAAACTTTTTGCAGCAAAAATGGCCATAGAGATGTAGATGTTTGAGGATCACAGATGGCACCTAACGTAGATTTTTAAAAATCACGATAACTGAAAGCCTTACTGTAAGAATGATTATCAAATGAATTTTGTACAAAGCACACAAAATATTGTATCACAATTGGAAACTTATCTGTATCATTAACTGTTGCAATATGTTTTATTTTTGTGGTAACGCTAGATACCATGATTGGTGTTGTAAAAAACAAACAAAAGAATTCCATAATAGTGATCGCCTGCAGATTTGCGTAACTGATAAGATATTTCTTGTCAAAAAGTTTTCTAACTCGAAAAGTTTAAAGAATTCAAATTTAAAGTGGCTTCTCTGTGACTAGTTGAAAACAGACTTTTTCTGAAGACACATTTTTGTGCCAAAGCTTTTTTTAAAAAAAAATGAATTTATGAAAAAATTCTCTAACTATATCATCATTTCTTATTTCTTTCAGGGTTAACTTTTTTCTCAAGTCTTTTCTCTCTCAAGTAATACTCTAGGTAAATCCGCATACTTTGCTTCATAAAGGCAATCTCTCTTTCTTGGCTTTAAACTGTAGTTTTTTGTTTTGTTTTTTCTGCTTTTGCAGTCTGACTTCCCCAACAGCATTGATGCTTTGAATTTGATCAGTTCACGGTCTCGGCAGACCCAGCCTGACAACCTGCCAGCGTTGATAGAGTCGCTGCGCACCAGCAGCTTTTCTGACTCCAACAGTCTGATGGAGCGCGTCCCAGGAAGCGTGACCTCCATGATGCAGACAGGCATCACACAGGCGCGGGAGTTTGACGATCCGCCAGGCCTGCATGAGAAGACGGAGAGTCTGCTGAGAGAGTGGGTCAACATGTACCACTCCCCGCAGGCAGGCCGAGACAGCTTCAAGGCCTTCAATGCTTTTGTACAGCAGGTCAGAGATACAAGCCATTTGAATAACACAAGTTTTTAAAGCTTCCACCACTTATCTAAACAGATTAAGTAATTTTATGTTTGCGCTGTATGCTTTTAATCCAGTTTAATTTTATAATTTGCTTTCCATTTATTTGTTTTAATCATGATTAGCAATTTTGTTTCTTTATCAAAGCATAACTCTCTCTCCCACCTGTTTTTTTTCCCAGATGCACCTCCAGGGTATCCTCAAGACAGACGACCTTATCACCCGATTTTTCCGCCTGTGCACAGAGATGTGTGTGGACTTGTGTTATCGCGCACTGAAGGAATTGAACCAGACAACCACATTGATCCGCACCAAATGCTTCCACACCCTGGATGCTTTCGTGCGGCTGATTGCTCTCCTCGTGAAACACTCTGGTGACAGCAACACAGTCACCAAGATAAATCTCCTCAACAAGGTGGACTTTTTTTTGTTGTGAAAAGTTGTTGCTGATTATTTTCCTCACTTTTATTCATTCAGCTTTATTGCTATATTTTGAGAATAAAAACTGAAGTTAGAAAATAATTGTAAGATTGTCCTGAGGTTCAGAGTTAACATAGAAGACATATAGTTTGACTTTCAGAATATGTTTTAAAGAATTGGTTGTCTTTTGATGCTTTGCTATCATTGGCATCAGACTTACACATTTGACTTCATTGTTCGTAATTTTTTTTAACAAAACATCAATGTAACTTGTTTGCATGCAGTCGCATCACAAAATGAGATATGGCAGCAAAAACAGCCATGAAAAAATACAATTAAGGCATAAGTGGAGCATTTTCATTCACGGTTATCAAATGATATTCAGAACCGCCCAACTTCTTTCAAAGCTTATGAGAGATTTTCAGTGTAAAGTGATAAAGTTTGTGACTGCACCACCACAGCCAACTATCCAGTAAACTGTGATAGACTTAACACTACCAATAATGCTCTTCATTTGCTTAGGGCAGAAATGTATCCATACTTGCATCTTATACTATAAAGGCTTTTCACAGCCTCAGTGCTATGACACTGTCTTATGTATGCATATATGTATGTGTACTGCAGGTACTGGGCATAATGGCAGGGGTGCTGCTGCAGGACCATGAGATCCGCTACACAGAGTTCCAACAGCTCCCGTATCATCGTATCTTCATCATGCTCTTTATTGAACTGAATGCACCAGAACCAATCCTAGAGAGTATCAACTTTCAAGTCCTGACAGCTTTCTGGTAACATTGATCCTGAGCAATTGGTTGTTTTTTTTTTTTAATCTCTTGTTTTTGCTAGACATATGTGTCCGCAGCATCTACTTCTACCTTAAACATGGATAGTATAGGTCAGGAAATATGTGATGACTATCAGCCAAGTGCCTATTTTCAAGCTGATTTTAGAATCACTCGGCATTTTTATAATATGCATGTTGCATCATATTGAGACAGATCTTGAAATAAGCATCTCACTGAGCAATGTGTAAGAGGCACAGCCAAGCTATAATAATTTTTTTTAATATTATACAAGTAATAAATGTGTATCCTGAAGATCCTCAGGTAGACAGTTTTGTTATTTGCAGAATCTTATTTTTGTGTGTGTGTTTTGTTTTTAATCTATATCTTATGATATTAATATCAAGAAAGGCAGAAGGCATGCATTTTCAATAGAGAAAAGAGATGTACTATTGAAGAACATGAATTGAATGTATACTACTTATAGCAATATATGTAAATAGCATAATGTATCATTACAAGATCTTATGTGTTTTCCTGTGTATCCTCAGCCACGTTTTCCACATCCTGCGACCAGACAAAGCTCCAGGTTTTGCTTATGCCTGGCTTGAGCTGATATCCCAGAGGGTTTTCATTGGTCGCTTGCTTGCCCTCACAGCTCATCAAAAAGTAAGTAGCATCAAAATTTCATCCTTTGATATTTCTGTGGTTTGCATTCTCCACATGTCAGTTAAAATAGAGAGCATTATGAATTCAAGAAGGTGCAATTTTTGCTCAATGTGTTGTGTGATAGGACCAAAAAGTAAAAGAGGAACTTCACCTAAATTTTAATTATTTTTTTACATGAAAAACTTTTTTGTTAAATGAATAGTGCCAATTGCATATTATAAGTTTATCCAAGCACTTAGAAAATTAACTTTTTGTGTGGTTTGAATGTTAAAATCAATGCAAATTTTATACAGTTCTATTTTACATGCTAGTTAATTTTTTTTAGGCAAAGCACAATGGTCGGTGACATGTAAAAACCTAAGAGAAATAAAGAAAGTTTGTCTTTTCCTTCCATCATAACTATTTTGCTTTTTTTTTTTTTTTTTTTTTTTTTTTTTTGTCTTTTTTTTTTCAAAATAAATTCAAAACACTGGCACAGATTGAACATACCTCTGTCCAGTTTTGACCACTTGAAGGTTAAGTGAATGCAGTGTTGGCTATGTTGGTATTTTTTTGTCGTGGATTTGAGCCCTGATACTTGCACCCTGGCTTGACAGTGAGCCTGAAAGCCAGAGATCACTTTGTTGTGGGTTGGCGGTGTAAATAATCTTTGTTCAAAACAGCACTTTTACTAATCTGGACTTGTCTCAAGATAAGTATCTTAAGGTATTCTAAGCATTGATACTTCTGCATCATTGGTGTCAGACTTGCACAGTTGACTTCATAGCTTTTTAAATAACATTTTAATAAAATGTTACACACTAATAAGAAGTGGCCATTTGATAAAATTTTGCAGGGCTGGGGTTTCTATGCTCAGTTGCTGGTGGATCTCTTCAAGTTTTTGGGCCCCTTCCTGAGAAATGCGGACATGACCAAGCCCATGCAGCTGTTGTACAAGGTTTGTCCTCAAACTGTCTGCTAGCCATCACCTGAACAAAGATCTTCATGTCTTCACCCTCCCTCTCTTTTTGTATTATGTTATTAAATATGAAATCTGATTTAAGCATTGAACAATTTAATAGCAACAATCAAACACACAGAAGTTGATTAAGATGCAAGCCTACTTTGTTTCTCCAGCTTCCAATGATATTGACTGCATATCCATTTAGAATTTTTTTTTCCATCAGGTTTGAAATAATTTCTTAAATTGCATAAAATATATAATGAAAAAAATCCTAAGTTTTGTTAATGAGTATTCCCACTGATCACAAATATGAGTCATGAAAGTCTCGTATTTAGTTGTAAAATTTCTTTTTTTTTGTTTGTTTTATCTCTTGTTTTTATTTCAGGTGTTTTTCTCCTGTCAGCTCCATTGAAAGATTTCCTTTTTTTGACATCCTACTCTCATGGTGTTTCCATACATTTTTTCCAGGGGACCCTGAGGGTGCTTCTAGTTTTGCTCCATGACTTTCCAGAATTCTTGTGTGATTACCACTATGCCTTCTGTGATGTGATCCCCTCTAACTGCATTCAGATGCGCAATTTGATCCTGAGCGCATTTCCACGCACAATGCGACTGCCTGACCCATTCACTGTGAATCTGGTGGTAGAAAACTTGCCTGACATCAATAAGGCGCCTCGCATACTCACCAACACAGTTTCACTTATACAGCCCGCATCGTTCAAAAAGGTGCATATTACCCTTTTTTGCTCAGCAATTTTGTTCTTTTCGGTTTTTGAGACTTGATTAAAATCTCATTATTGTATCTTTATTTTCCTTGCATTGTACTTATATTATATATGTAATATATAATGAAGATCTGAGCTTCTAAAGGTGCTGGTTTTGATAGGTTTTTTTTTAGGTCCAGATCTATCCTAAGAAGGAGGCGTAATATAATATGCTTTTATAAAATTGTTCACACAAATAAGTATTTGTATCCCTGTAGTTTTGTTTTTTTTTCCATTTAGAGTAAACCATATGGAATCCCAACTGGTTTTGTTTTGTGGGAATGCTATACTTATTTGTTTTTGGTCACTCTAGCCATGCACTGTAGGCAAACCATAGGTAATCTACTCTGAGACCATATCATGTATTTGATCAGAAGGGGGATGTGGAGATAAATTAAATAGCTAGATCACTGCTCAAAGTGTTATTTAACTTTTTTTTTTCTTCTTCCCTTCCAGGACCTGGACTCTTACCTTAAGACTCGCTCACCGATCACTTTCCTTTCAGAGTTGAAGAGCAACCTTCAGGTATAATCATGAAGTTTAAGTTTGTAGCAGCAATTTTTTTTTTTTTTTGCCTTGTTTATTTTAATTGTATGAGTACCAGGTTTTTGTTGATTTTTTTCGGGTGGGGGAAAAATAGCAAAAGTAAATTATGGTGTACATAAGGCATTTTATGTCAATTATGATCAACATTTTATGGTTTTAGAAAAAAGTTTTTTTTATTTTGTCTTTGAGTAGAGATACTCGTGTAACTTTATTTTGATTGCTTTGATAGCAATGTATGGTGAAATCAGGTGTCCATCAAAATAAGTTCATGTGTAGCTTTTGGTATCATTAAAAGTTTACTTTTTTCTCTTTCAAATAAAACGAAATTCACTGATATGGTTTGGATATCAAGATGGAAGCAAAGTATTATGCTTTCACAGCTTTATCCAAGATTATCAATATTTCTATCAACTCTTGAGTTTTTCCTGAGTAATTCGGTCTGTTGCCTACTTTTCTCTGCATGTATTTCTCTGGATTTGAGGAGAAAACTTAAGCTTAATGGAAATCACATGAACATTGTTTATGTCTACAGGCTAATCCCCAAGGCAGCCGGTACGACATTCCTCTGATCAATGCCCTGGTTCTGTACGTGGGTACCCAGGCCATCCCTCTGCTGCAGACTAAGGGAGTGAGCATGAGCACCATAGCACCCAGCTCTCACATGGACATCTTCCAGAATCTGGCCGTCAACCTGGACACAGAAGGTAATGTCCCATTTTTGTCTGCTGGAGCCAAATGAAAAGCAGAATGAACATGGACATAATCCTGAGGACACTTCTCATTTGGCTTTTGGCAGTTGTGTAGTGGACTGGGAAAGTGGAGAAAGAGATAGAGGTTTAACTGAGTGTTTCCAGATTTTGGCCTGGTTTGGGAACTCCAGGGAGTTTGAGCTTGGATTTAAACTACTTATTATGATTGAAATTATTCCTTTCTTTTCTCTGATGATGCTCAAAGCATAGACTTGTGCAGGCAAAGGAAAAAAAAAAGAGCAAAGTCTTAGTGCTTTTAATTAGTCCTCTTCACCTTCAACAGCAGCCTTATTTTTCTCAGTCCAGCAGATGCACACATTATATAATACTGTATTCAATCTTTAATCCCTTTGCTATGCCTCGGTCTGAAGTTCCCTTAAATGTCTTGAGATTTCATTGTTTCTTCTTTTTTTGCACTTCGGTTTGGGCTAAGGATGATAATGTTTATGCGTAAGTTAGGCTCAGTATGTGGATTCACTTCGTACTAGCCACATATCCTTAACCCATTCAGCCCCAGCCCATAGCCCAATGTAAAAACATGAAATAACATGGCAAGGAAAGTAACTCTGCATAAAACATGACTAGGTATTTTTAAAAACCATGAAAAATAAAGTTTTTGTCATAATTTGTTCAACCATGTGTCATTTTTTTTCCCCAAATAAATTCTGCATGCATTGTAAAACAATTTGTGTATGTTTGTGGTAATAAAGAACAGTAGGTTCTACAAATTCATCTATCTGAATTTTATGTAGCTCACTTGACCACCTCCTAGCCCCTTGGTCAGCTCCTAGATCTAGATCTACATTAGATCTATGGTGAGAATCATGGTCAGAGTTCTTCTATGTTTCCCACAACCTCAAAATCTACGTCAGATTCGTTGTCATCATCATCAGTTTCAGTGAAAAATGTGCCCTCATCATCTTGGGTGGAGATACTGGGGCCAGAATCTGCTAAACTTTGTAAAAAAAACAATTAAAGGCCATGATTACACACGATTTATGAACATTTCTAGCAATGAAGCCTTGCTAAAAATATAGCAGTAACCTCTCTTGGCATGTTTTTAGTAAACACACGCAAGATTGTGAGATATCTTCTGTTGCCTTATAGCAACCAAGTAAGCAGTGGTGCTATTGGAGGTAAAGGGCGTTCTGGGGTTGAGTATATAGTGGGCATTGTGGAGCTGAATGAGTTAACATTAATTTTATCTAAATTTCTGATTCAGTTTATGGTAAAGTGCCTTATTTGAAACCAAAGCAGTTTCAAATTCAGTTTTATGATGTATATGGTCAGTTTTGAAAGATGATTAAATTCAATCCTTGTTTCTTTATATCTCACAAAACCTCATCTTTTAGGACATGAAATTGTTTTCAACATATGAAATGACCACTGGCAAGCAGTTTTTAAACTAACGATGATGATATTGTTCATTCCATGCACAGGGCGTTACCTGTTCCTGACAGCCATTGCAAACCAGCTGCGATACCCAAACAGCCACACGCATTACTTCAGCTGCACTCTGCTGTATTTGTTCCGCCAGGCGAACGACCAAACCATCC
The DNA here is from genome assembly GCA_019648995.1 of Plakobranchus ocellatus. Taxonomy (NCBI): domain Eukaryota; kingdom Metazoa; phylum Mollusca; class Gastropoda; family Plakobranchidae; genus Plakobranchus; species Plakobranchus ocellatus. The sequence goes on along the minus strand of BLXT01002310.1, from coordinate 910,456 downwards.
AGGAACAGATTACCAGGTGGATCCAGAGATATTTTTTTTTTTACAAGTTTAGTGTCTATAAATTATGTCATAATTAATGTAAAATTTGACCCCAAATTTCCAGGCAGGTTAATTTTTTTTTCCTTTTTAATTGGATCTTTGAATAAATATTGTTTGCAGGTCAACTAGATGCTTTGATTACAATTTTTCTGTTTGTATCCTTTGCTCCCATACCTGAAACCAGAGTCCTTTTGGAGCGACTGATTGTGAACAGGCCTCATCCTTGGGGACTTCTCATCACATTCATTGAGTTGATCAAAAACCCCAACTTCAAATTCTGGGATCATGAGTTTGTGCGATGTGCTCCAGAAATTGAAAAGTGAGTGTAGAAGTAGGCAATCCTCCCCTCTTCCCCTCTTGAACCATTATTTAAGATGAACCAAGGGGAGAAACAAGGCTGTGATGGAAAACATCTGGGTTCTAGTGAACTAATCTTGTAGATAATCAGGTATTTTGGATGGCTTTTCCCCAGCATATCTTTTTGGGGATATTTCATTTGAAGCATTCATTTATTTAGGTAAACTTGTATTACTGCCGAATAGATTAGAATCAACAAGCGCTGAGGCAACATTCTTTGAATCCTGGTAACAAATAGACAGTCTTCTCTAGACTGAGTAGTGCTTTATATCTCCCCTTGAAGTTTTTAGCAAAGGTATCATAATTAAAAAACAAGATTTATTTTATTTATGAAATGGTTGAGAACACGAAGGAAAAACTATCGCAATTTGAAGAGTAACTTATTTGAGAAACAATGCATATGGTAAAAAATAGGATAGGAAACCTACTGAGAAATTAAAAAGACGGTTCAGGATTGATTTACTCAGCTTGGGGATATGCACATGGTACTGATACACAACATGATTTACTTTAGTGTACTTATCTGCAAAATGGAAATTTTGGGGGATTAGGGTTTAGTAATATCTTTGTATAAAAACCCCTTACTGTTGACTTTATTGAAAAAAAAAAAGCCAAATGTTTTATGCTTGATTCACTGCAAAAGGGCAGTGTTAAGAATCCGAGCTTAGTGCATGGCTACTGCACTGGCTTGTGAGCCCACCCTGAAAGTTGTGGCAACATAACTGTTTTCAGTTTGAGCCTGGCTCTCACACCTTAAAGTTTGAGCCCAGCTCTCACACTATGCCCTAAAAACCTGAGACCACCCTGTAGTAGAACTCCCTGTGTAGCCTGTGCCCTACACAATGGGAAGAGTGCTCCAATTATAAACATGGCCTTAACTCTAACAAACCAATTTGACTATCCTTTTTTTTTAAATTATTGTGCCACACAAAAAAATAGAATTTTTACGGCCAAGATGGCCATGCAAAAAATTCAAAATATCTGTTTGAGGGAGAGTTGATGGTGCTGTGCTTAAAAAACTTGAAATCTGAAAACTATAGAAGGCAAACCTGCTACTGCGAGGGCCTAACAGTCTGACATCACCAATATGATACTGAATAAAACACTTTTGAGACCAGCTTTCAAATCACCTCAAGGGATAATTTGATGGACATGTAAAAAGTTTTTAGAATTATGAAAACTATTACTATTTTTTTGGGTTTTTTTGCTTAACACTTGTTTTTGTTGCCAAATTTCTCAATTTCTTAAGATATAAAAGAAGCTTTTAGTTTAACTTAAGGAAACAATATGAAAACATAACCTGTCAGTGTCTACTTGGGAGATAAATCTGGCATTTTAAGATCTAATGGTTCATTTGTGTCTTCCATTCTTGGAAGTACATTTCCAACAATTGATGAAAAAGAAAGAAAAGAACATGAACGTTTTATTGATTAGAGGCTTGATAGACACTGCGGGCTATGACTTTCATGGCAATTTCTTCATTAGAGATCAGTTCACTCTTTGGCTTTATCAGTGTTTTTATGGTATCTGTCTTGATGGTGCTCCCATCTTTAAGGCTGTTTGAGAATGTTGCACGATCGTGCTACCAGCTGAAGCAACAACAACAGCAGCAGCAGCAGCAGCAGCAACAACAGCAATCACAGCCTGTTCCACAGAGCATCACCCGCGAGGATGGGATGACGGAGTAAATATGTGGTGCATTTCATCAACTGCAGTAGCAAAAGACAAAATCCATCCTTACGCTGTTTTTTTGGGTAGAGTTATGTTCAACGGGGGCAGAAAAGCTGAAGTGATCAATAGAAATATAGGTGTTGATGCATAGATCTTTGGGCATGTATTTTATGAGATGCCCAGCTGTGCTGTACAAGATCAGCAAAGAAAAGTGTAATCAATCAGAGTGTACATAATTCTAAACTATGCACATTTTTGTGCATTTTTTGTGAGATGTTTATTTTTGTACAAGAAGGTATTTTGTACTATATCTGGAGAGCAAGAGAGAATTGTGCGTATGTGGTGTGTGTGTGTTGCACAACACAAGAGATGGGATTGCTCTGATCGTGCGAGTCAGGTTGAGACTAAGCCTGGACAATTGAGATGTTGCTGCTGATCTTTGATTAGGATATAAAGGATTTTTTTTCCCCTCCTGTTTGGGAATGATCCCCTGTTTTTTTCTCCCTGTGTTGTGAAAGTTTTATTAAGGTTTTTTTTTTTAACATTTTTCCCCCAACACTTTTTCAAAGCCTGGTTATTTTTTCCTCACTCTAACACCAGTTGTATATGATTTGCGACTTGTACCCTAAGTGTGGCTGAGTACAATGCAAAATGTTAACTTGGTCTTAGAAAGTCACTACACCAGTAATTTTCTTGAGGCAGAAATAAACGAAGAACAAGTGACCTAGAAACTTAGAGCAGATGGCTGATGGGGAAAAGATCAGGAAATTATCAGGGTTTTTCCTTTTCTTTTATTTTTGTTTTTTGTTTTGAGAAGGCAAAACATGATGGGCCCTGTGCTCTTCAAATGTGGCGCTGGAAGAGGGAGAAATGGAAATAGTATGAATTGACTTTCAAAGCAGCAGTTTAGAGGGAGGAAAATGCTGCAAACTCTTTTGCATCAGGTCCAAAATCCTAACACACCTAAAAAAATCTCAAGGCATGCTGATGGTTCTAGAATAGGACAAACTTAGTGGGATGTGTTTGGAAGTGTTGTGCTTTTTTTGCCCTTTGAATAGAGCAACCTACCTTTGTTATCTGGTTGTTAATCAATCAAGTTGAAAGGATTTTATTGTTTTTTGGGAGGGTTTTTTGTACTTGTACCAATTTTTTCATCTTTGAGATGAAGATTAGCTTTGACTTGCAGCGCTTTATTTTCAGTGAGCAGAATTTCATCTTTTTTTTTTTTCCTTTCTCTCTCTCAATCTTTTGTCATAAAATATTGTATGTGTTTGTATAGCTGACCAAATTTGCTATATTTGTACAATATGTACATGTTTTGTGCGGAAGTATGTACAAGTGTATGGATATGGCAAGTAGAGGAAGTTGCAGCACCCTGCTTGTTGTGTGGTGTATCATAAACAGGTGGGATGGGTAATGGCTGTAGCCGATGTGTCTGGAGAATTGTTAAAAGGTCTATATTCATTAAGATTTCTTTGAAATCTTTTCAGGCAATAATTGCATATTGTTCTTCTGGAGGTACTGAACATGCCTCCAATTATTGTGTTCATGTGTTATGTGTTGTCATCATGTAAAAAATACAGTTTTTATTTGCATTCTAAAACACTTTGTTGTGGTCTTAATTTTTTATTGATTCATGAATTGTGTGTCTGTTGGGGTGGGGGAAGGGGTCATTTTTTAAAAATTGTTAGAAATATGAATTTTTAAAATATTTACCACTGAATACTCTGTGGTAATACAAATGGAAAAAGATATTGGAAAGCAGTTTTCACCTTTGTTGTCATGGTAACGGCTGCCATCTTGAATTCAAGAGGCAAAGTGTGTAATCTTCTCCTGCAGTTGAACTTAACAGGTATATTTTCCAATTCAATGTCTAAAAAGTAATGGAGGTCTTTTTTTATGAGCAGTTTTTTATACAAATCATTATATATGAAAGTAGCCTTTGTGCCTATTTTCATTCAATAAAGTCAAATTTCTAAAAAAAAAAAAAAGTAAACATGATGTTGATAAAAGCCTTGATTATATTTCAGATACCTTAACAACATTTGAGCCAGATTTGAAGAAAATCAGTACATAAATCTTGATTTAATTTTTGTGGGGGAAAAAATGTGTAGTGAGAAAAAATGCAACTGAAGTTCCTGTAGAAATATATGAATTTCATTAAGTCATTGTTGTTATCTCAAAATCCCACATTTTCTTTTGTTTTTACCATCGCATCTTAGGAAATGTCCAACAATCTCTAAAATTAGATAAAAGAACTTAAGAAACTACATGTAGGTTGGTTTAGGTTCAAATCACAAGTAATTCAAAACGTTAAAAGTATTTGGTCTCATTTCGGTGTAGATACCAAAAGTAGTAATTTTTCAAAAATGTTTTTCAGGGAATCGCTTAAGTACATTTTTCCCTGTTTAAAGTGCAAAAGAAATGCCAAAACGTGAAATAAAAATTCCAGTGGATATAGCCTGGAAGTCAAGTGCTGCCCTCCACATTAAATGTTTTTTTTTTTTTTTTAATTTGTATAATGCACCCAGAACCTCTAAAGAGAAAGTTTAGTGATATGAATTGAAGTTCACAAAATGTTAAGATTTTTTGTTCTTTTCAGCAATACTGAATTTCCTTTCATATTTTTGAAGTGAATGGGGCGTGATTCACTTAATTTGAAATTAGTGCTGCCATTGAAAGGGAAAAAGATATTTTTTCTTCCCCATTTTTTTTCCTCTTATCTCAGTCTCATTATCCTCGAAAGGTAAAGTGAATTTTACTTCTGCAAAAAAAGAGCAAACACAAGAGCCTCTCCACCAAGATGGAGCTGAAATATCGTATAAAGTAGGCAAAATGGCAGGGACTCGGATGGAAAATATTTCAAATTAATAACTATCTGACTAATAGAAAAGGAAAGTGAATGCTCTTGACGGGTTCGACAGTTTCGATAAGGCAAATTTTACTGGAATTTGAATTTTTGGTCTATTTCCATGGAATTAGAATCTGGTAATTTCCTCTGTAAATGTACATGGCATTCTACTCATTGGTTAGGATGGGTTTTAGTTTTAAACTGTCTTGAATCAGAATTATACATGTACCAAGAATTGGCAGTTCAGGCCAAAAGTTGCTTAAGAACTGGAATCTGATCGACAAAAAAGTTATCTTAATTCATCTCTTAGGCTCAAAATGATTTGATTTGTTCCAACAGTATACAAATTGATGAGGAGACAGAAATAAGACATAGAATAGAATTGTTGAATTAAAAATTGTGACTTAACAACATTGATATAATAAGTGGTGCTCAACAACATTTAAATGACATGTAATTGGTATAAAATTGTGACACTTAACAAATGTATAGTTTGGCATTGCAAAAAAAATCTTTGTCTTGTTTATTACATCGTCAAGAAAAAAAATTAGCAAAATTAAAAATTTGTATGTAAATAATAAATATTTTTCCAGTACAGACCTATATAAATTTACAATAATTTACCACTAAAAAAAATAGTAATATTAAGAAGTGGATTTTTTTTTCTTTCCTTTTTTGTTGTTTAATAACTCAGAATAAAAAGTGTATAAATAAAGCTGTGCATAAAAACTTAAAGAATTTTAAACATCAACTTTTTTATTTGAGGACAACAAAGTTACAGAACCCAGCATTATTGTTAATAGAAAATGACTAAGCAGCTCTAATCGCGGTGGGCCTAAAAAAATGGTTTTTCAAGAAAGTACTCCAGCTACACAACAAGCAACATCAAATTTAACTATCGACTAAGGACTAAAAGTTACCATCTGACATTGCACAAAATTTTACATAGGCCTACATGTCAAACCATCTAACAAAAAGTTTAATGAAATGTGACAAATCATGACAGTCTTAGAGGTATTTCCCAACAGCACAAATCAAAAAGGCAATAGCTGAGAGAGTTTCTCTTTACAATCAAACATTAATAAAATGCCAGATGCTTGTGGCTGAGGCATGGCATAATTTTAACTTTCAAAAATTTTATTGGTACATTTTTCGAATCGAGTTTTCAGGACTGCTATTCATACCAATAGTTTGGAGAGAAAATTCCTATAAGATCATTAAGCTACAAATTAATATGTTGCCTTTATACTTTAATCTCAACCTAGTGAATGTGTTTGAAGTAGAAAAATAAATACATTCTGGCCTAATGACATTTATTTGAATGGAAAAGATTTGAAATTTAAGCTCAATCTGTGCCAAAGACAGCCATCAAAGACTGGGTGCTCTTTTTTTTTTCTCTTTATTTTGCAATTTCTTTGTTTAAATACCTAAAAAATAAAAGAAAGAAAAAAAAAAAAGGATGATTGACTCTTTGGTACATCCTCAAATATCACAATGACATAATGAATGTTTGGTTTCTGGTAATATGGAGAGCTGTGATTACAAATGCGTATTTCAAACAAATGCAGTGTGGTGATTCAAGTACTGTAATATTACTTGAGTACTAGAAGTGTAATCAAAACTTATAAAGCTAGATTCTACAAAACCTATCATCTTCCAAATGGGCCTTAATAATATAGTATGGCATTTGAATAACATATTACATCAGATGATCAAACATATTACAGTATCACAATTTTTGCCCCGTCAACAATACAATGTCTACATTATTATTACGTATGAATTCGTTATATATAATAGTGTAAATAATAACAATTTTTTTTCAAATATGTACCACCAATAACAACAGCAACAACAGTGATTGCACTTCCAACTAATGAGCAGAAAATGTCACACCATATTCAGAAATATTTCATTCCATCAACAGAAAAATTATCATCCTTTTTATTTATAATGTAACTTAAAGTAAAAGAGTGAATTCAATACAATTTTTAAAGCAATAATTAAAGCACTGTTTTGTAAATTGGGGATTTAACACTTCTGGCTCCTTAGTCCACTCACACCTTACGTCAAAAATAAAACAGAATATAATGTCTAATAAAAAATTCTTTTAAACAATTTGATGTCTTTAATGATCTTTATCAATTAAAAACAAAGATTCATTATGCAGGTTTCATATGAAGCGTCACCAAAGGAAAAGTAAAGTTCACTCATTCATGCCAAATTTCATAACAACAACATGAATAAGTCGTTTATTTCTTCATGGTGAGCTTAGTAGATTTTTAAAAAAAGAAAGAATGACTCTCAATGGTGAGCCTTTCCACATCCTACACAATGCCATTTTTCGCTTGTTGCACAAAGGAAAAGCTTTACATTAATGATTAAGGCATACTGCAGGATAGTAATGTTTTTTTTTAATTTTTAGTACATATTTTGATTTCATTATTATGCTAATTTTTTTTTTTATTTTGAAGCTATTAATTAAAGCGTTTGTGTATATGTGTGAATATGTATTGGTTCTAACTGTCTGTATTTTCATTATGCTGTAAGTGGTTAAAATTAAAAAAAAAAAAAATTAAATTAATAAAAATGATAGTAATAATAATTGGTAATAATAGTATTTTGAAATGATACTTAAATTACCATAAACCATTCATGCCTTCACCAAATACCTCACCGCTTGGTGCACCTTTTGCTCATGATTGTATCAATTATTTAAATTAAAAATAAAAAATAAAAAAAGAAGAAGAATAGGAAAAAGCATTAACTAGCAGACACAGAATGCCAAAAACAACGGACACACAGGACACCTGCTCATCTAAGACTTAAAAAGAAGTGATTTTTTTTTGTGCCTGTTCTACAGGTTTAGGAGTGATTGGCGTTAGTCTAGTACCGGTGCTCAGAGTGATGACCCCTGCAAGTAGGCTACCGGTCAGTGTGTGTAGGATAACTATTGGAAAGATGCCTGGATCTCTCTGCTGCCCAGCGGCAGAGGTGGCCGGAAGTTGGCAGGGATTGGACTCTTCCCACAATCATCACAACACAGGTTCCTCATAGAACGGATCTGATCAGTGGGAAAGAGGAGGCAAAAAGAAAAAGATCTTTGAACATTTTTCAATGTCACACACACACAAAAAAAAGTATATATTCCACATTTCATCAACTGTTTTAGTGATATGCTCATTTTGATAAACGTACCGGTGTACATTTTCAACGCAAATAACAGAATAGCAAACCTATATGAACCTGGAGAGTATGCCTGATTATTCACAGGTGTAATCCAAATTTCGGTACAGCATACAATGCAACGCCCTTACGATAGACGTTTGCGATTATGGTAATCTTTTATATCAATGAACATTTGTTATAACCATTCCTCAGTAACGAGAAAGTTGACAGGGATGTGAAATTATTATATTGCGTACCCTTTCACCGAATAGTTTCACTCTATCCTGCCGTATTTAGTTTAAAATTTCGAACATTAAAATCAGTACTTTCAGATCTCAAACACTGAGCGTTCCATTTCGCTGCTAGGTGTGTTTGTGTGTGTGTGTGCGTGTGTGTGTGTTACAAACCTGTTCTGGAGAGATCGTGATCTCATCTTTGAGGACGATCCACCTCACACTCTCACAACACGGCGGTGTGGTCAAGGATCCCTCGTATGTCCAGTACTTGGACGTGTTGCCTGTAGGACCACACAACAGACATATAAGTTGGTAGAGAGGGAAGGAAATAGAAGATGAAAATTAGCTCTAATTTGAGGATGCGTGAGGCTTGCGCTTATTCAGTGCATGTGCCAAGTTCTATGTTTTCATAACAATTATTAACTGAATAAACCTTTAAAAACATTTAAGTTTCAGACTGTAACATAGTTCTACTTTCACATGCCAAATCTGAA
>BLXT01002310.1:718123-730071 GCA_019648995.1 Plakobranchus ocellatus | reverse complement strand
CACACACACATTTTCCTCACTTGCTGCGCCTTGAACGAAATCTAGGCCTATGTGCGTGAAGCATAAACTTACAGCTACGTGTTTTCCTTCCTTAATTGTTAATATTATACATGTAACTAACGTCGCTTCTGAAATCTTAAAGGATTTTTCAGTCGTGAGTTCGAGTTGGGGCCAGCTACCAATGTCCCAGCCAGACCAGGGCCTTGCACTGTTATTGAAACATACATACACAAAAATACGTGCACAAACATACATGCATGCATATTCATGCACACAAACAATCAAAACACCACCCACGAGACCCGTCTATTCATATGGCGCAAAACCTGTGTTACACGTCGTTTTTATTCCCCTTAAATCTATTCGAAGCAAAATTAAGATAAGCGTGTAGTGCCAAACGGCCCCAAACCCAACAAAAGGAAACAAACGCATGGGATTTGGGTAATAAATTCATAAACTGCGAAACTCATCGTTCTTTGACTTCAAACTTGTGCGAATCCTTGCGGAGCGGGTTCGAGTCCCAAGCGTAAATTCATAAGCGTAAAATCAAATCAAAGCTTAAAATCTTTGCGTTGGATTTGTTCCACACAGCTTGAGTCGCTTATATTAGCATCATGATCGAAAATGTCTGCAAAGGCTCGAAGAGTTAGGATGATTCTGACCTTGGGTACTAATGTAATACACATTTCGAGCAAAGAGTGAATTACGAAATTTAAGTCCAGACTTGAATTCAAATTAAAGTTAACAACATTAATATTTGTATACAATTTATGAAAAGGCATAATATATGTAAATATATATTTAACTTTTGTTTTCACACACTAACAAGTTGTAAGTGTTATGATGATATGGGGTCATTACATAATCGTTTAAAATAAAGTGTATGTACGATTCCTCCTACATTATGGGAATTTGTTGTTTTTTTTTTAATTTCTTCTTTTGCCTTTCTCAACCTGCGTTTACTTTTGTGTAACTCTAATTTCACTTTTTACTTCTGATCTTTTCAAAATTCTTGTAAAGTTTCACGAAAAAAGGCGATTAAAAAAAAATTAGAAAAAATCATTTGTGGTTGATATAGTGCAGTGGCTAGTGAAGTTTTTGATTTCGTCTTTGGATCTACGTTACTTTTTATACGGTCGTAATTTCACTCTAGTCCTTAGCTTACAATCACAAGGCAATAAACGGACCGTACATTAAAGCCACGCCTATAGGGTTTGGTTTTCACGGGCGATAATGGTATCGATAATATTGAAGATATAACGGTAGACAGAGAATAACTCTTATTGAAAATCTTAAGTCATGGGCAATAGGCAAGGGTAGCAATAACAACTTTATAAGGTTAACTGAGAATAGGTACGAGTGGAGGAACATGATCGCCAATGTCTGTTCCAGACAAGGCACGTGATGATGATGATAACGGTTTAGACAGAATAGAATCCCACGTTTGTGGTTGAAATATACAATATATATATACATATATAAAATGATTGAAAGAAGAGCTTCACAGTTTATCAGCAAAACAGATTCGCCGGTGGTGAAATGGTTAGCAAACTTGCCCTGAGATTTAAAGGGGTATCTCTCGTGCGCGAAGGTTCGAGGCCCAAAAAATCTAGAATAATTTAGTAGAGTGTCTAGCATAAAGAAGCAATTTAATATAGGGCTACTACATTCATATCAAGTTCTGAAATGAAAAGTGAGTCCCATGCTTGAACCAAGCATCGGAGAACTAGGTGTGGGATCCTATTGTTCTTGTTATGCGTCATCCTGAGATCGTTTGCTTTTGCTTTTATCGCTGTATTAACTCTCGTCGGGTCTTGAGAAACCTAGCTACGCTTTTGGCGCTATGGGAGCAATGAAAAACTGTCTTGGTCCCGACTAGAATTTGAACGTTTTTTCTCTCGCTTGATAGTTACTTGCCTTACCAGTTGTGTCAGGCACTAATTATGTAAAACACAGTATTCAAACTGAGCTCTTTCAATGATGTTTTTTTTTCCCCAACCAGCATCAAAACATCGCGACGGAGCTGAGTCATGATTTAAACCCAAGACCTTTGAACCCAGCGCCTAACTGTTCTGTTTTAAACTCTAATGAAGGAAAGAGAGTAATGAGGACATTTTGCAGGTGACAGTAGCCATGCCATTAAACTCAGAAGATAACAGAACTTAATCTATTTGAAAACCCTGAATCATCAGAGTGGAATTGTCGTAGGCTATGCCTTATAAGTTGTGCAGATATTGATTTTATATCAATTGATTCAATATCGTCATAATTTTTCTCACCACCAACAACTCCTCTTCTTCTACGTCTTCCTCCTCCTCCACCTCGTCCTCTTCATCATCAAAATCATTATCTTCTCCTCAATCATCATCATCATCACCACCGCCATCATCATCATCATCATCACTACCATCATCATCCGTTTTGCAGTGCGAGCCAATTTTTCGTTAATAAACTTGGATTCAGGTTACTCTAGTTGATTATTACTTTTACCTTCTTCAGAGCCAACAGAAACTTGAAAAAAAGATAACAGTGAAAGCGCCGACTGTTGACCAACATTTTTTTAGGCGGCAGTGTGGGAAAGCGAGATGGAGAGAGAGACAGCGTACAGATGGTCAAACCTTGTGGTCACGCACCCCGGTTCTCAAGTGAATTCCAAAGATGTTACAGAACAGCCAGAGTATGCTACCTTCATCATATGATGAGCTGACAACTTGTCTGAGTCCAGATAGAGAAATGGGGAACGAGTTGAGTGACGGACTTTGTGTAAATATCATACTTCATTAATATTGCAGTGTTATTTTATACTAGTTTAATGATGCTATGTTTTAGAGCAAGTCATTTTTTCATACTTTCTATACAATTAAATTGCGTGTCTTGTTTGCCTACCATGTTCAATTCGACTTTTTTCAGATCACTTATGCCTCAATAATTATTTGAAAGCTTTATTGTTCTGGAGTACATGAACTATCTTGGCCTCTTAAAAGGAAATGAGGAGTAGGACTAGGACAAATGTCAAGCAGCATTGTGATATAGAAGGGAAGTGACACTTTAGATACGATATATGCAAGGAGAGAGGAATCCAGTCAGGGATACTATGAGCGATACGATGAAGGATACAATCAGGGAATACAATGAGAGACAACGAGATATACAAGGAGGGATACACCAAGATTTGCAATTGGAAATATATAAGGGGTTTGAAGGGGTGCTGTGGGAAGAATAATAGGGATACAATGAGATCAATAGTTATACTAGGCGGTCAGAAGGGTAAGATACAAAGCTGCAGAGACATAACGTCAGGAATGCTATTTTCTCTCAGATTTAAGTAATGAATGTTAAAGAAGATGTTGAAAAATTCTTTAACTCTCTGCATATAATGTTGGGGTTTTTTTGGGTTTTTTTAAGTAGAAGCTCTAATCGAATTGAATTAAACATTGTGTTATTTTTTAACGCACGAGATTTGTAACCATGGTTTCATTTCGCTGGCTTCAACCCTTGAGTTGACACACACGCTCATGAATTAGGGAAGTTTAGTTTTTTTGTCTATCAATGCACTTAATCTGTTTTTCAAATAACACATTGTTCCAATGGAGTCTCATAATTTACCTGCCTCTTAACATGGTAAATTGCTTGTAAATAACAACAACAGAACCACCACCACCAGCAGCAACAACAACAACAACAACAACAACAACAACAACAACAAAAACAAAAATATCAACAAAAACAAACAAATAAAAACAGCAACAAAAACAGCAATAGCATCGAGATTTTATTGTAACATCGCCAACTGCTACAGCACTAACAACAAAGGTAACTATAGGATTGACAGGAATAACATCTAAGACAGTGGTATCAAAAATACCGAGTTCGGCCAAGACAGCAATAACATATCTATTTATAAAAACAGTATCGAACAAAAGGGAAACAGACAAACACTTAAACAAATGAATAAATTCAAACTATACATATAATGAACAGATTGCACCAGGTCACTTGTTACTGGCAATAAGAGCAATAACTGACATTAAACGTTCACCGCGTGCATTTTTTCCGTATAGCAAAGCATACATATTTAAGCTGATTCTCATACTTGTATAAGATCGAGTTATGTGTCATTCACCACATTTGTTGACCCCTCTGTCGCGGGTTCGAGCCTCACCATGGGCGCCCCGACCTGACAAAGAGCCTTAAAGCCTGAGATCACCTTGTTGTAGACTGGTTATATATTCAACAACAACAAAAAATCACGCTTTTTGGCAGCAATAAGAGCATTGGATTTATACGGAGTATCGCGATCGCAGAACTGCACCAATGGCTTGTCGGTGGCTCAATGGTAAGTGGGCTTGCCTTGAAATCTGTAGATACCTGTCTGTCGTGTGTTCTATCTTGGCATGAACGCGCACCCTTGGTAAGGGGCTTGAAGCCTATGATCATTTTGTAGTTGGCTGACAGTTTTTACCAACTACTAGTACATCAAATTTGAGCGTGAGCGTTGACCATCGTAAACACCCGCTAACATCAACATCACGCCATCCCGGAGCATTGTCTAAAGAGTTTATCACGGGCTTGGCAACTGTAGTTCCACGCCTGTAATCTTTTAGCGAGAGTGGGGTCTCATCAAATATTTTGCACTATATGGCAGTGATTGTCCTGTTGTGCTTTAAATGAAAGCAGCCAACCAATTAAACAATAATTCATCAAGTAACAAACTTTCCATACAACATACCAGAGAAAATATAACTTGTGAACCAATTAATCAGGCAAGCAAGATAACAAACAGTCTCTCATTTTTATATTTACTCACCAGATAATCAACCAACCCATTCATTATGCAATAACGAACAAATCGAATAGCCAAAAATTTTCACATATAAAAAAAAAATCTCGCTTACTTTTTCCAAAAAAAATATCCATAAACAAACACATTGAAACAAGCAACTATTCAAACAAAGAAATAATTTTGTACGCAATCAAACATTTTGCCCACCAACCAACCTATCAACCTATGCTGAGAGACAAGCCTTGTACCCAATACAGGAGTGTTAGCCTGACACACAGGGAGAGTAAACAACGCCAAGGTGGCGGAGAGACGCTGCACAAACCATAGTCACTGCATAATAGTGGGAGCACTGGGAACCACGGCCGAACTGAAAGCAAAAACTTGAGTTCATTAAAGTTGTGAAAAAACAACTTTTTAGAATTGAGTTTCTAGTCGGTGTCTTTGAGCGACGTCTTCATCGTCAACTTGCTCTTTATCAAAAGTGCTGACCATATTGAACAATTAACTTATGGATATTTTTTCCGTATCTCAGAGTAATATATGTTTTAGATATTTGCTCTGACCTTTCTTAGTATCTTAGCTGTAAATGTCTCCATAGAAGGATTCCAGGAGAATATTTCGATACACCTTGTTGGAGACATTAGCGTTGCTCTAAAATCTGCAGGAATCTCCTATGGCCAGTTCATACCCGCCACTGCCTGGTTTGAGTGAGGAAAAAAAGGAATAAAGAGAGGGAGGGACGAAGGTTATCTGGTTGGAACCGAACAAGACCATTATACTTTTCTTCAATTGTTTTTATTTGCTCGGGTTATTCAGGCACTTTTTATTATTGTGTATTTTCATGGCCAAAAGCCCATGTAATGTAAGCATCATTAAATCCCTTTATTGATCACACCATCATTTGAACGGTCTAACTATAGCTTTTGCTAGCACATCTTTGGCACCGGCTCTTTTCCTCTTCTGTTGATTTTTTTTTCTCTCATTCATCGTACATTTATTCATTATTCCCTCTTTTTGAAAGCTATCTTTTCGCTACGTTTGGTTGAATAAAAGTGTTATTCCGTAGTCGCAGTTTTTTTCTTTGTTCCCCTTTTTCTACTCTTTCTGTTCCTCATTCTTCCTCTCGCTTTTAGAATTGCGTTAAGCTTGGTTTACTGTTTATTTTCTCTTTCTTTTCATTCTTAGTATTTCGTCATATTTGGTGGTCATTACTTTTATTTTTTATTTGTCTTCTGTTCGTCCAATCTAATTAGGGCAAAGCATTTCTCTACTTTTTCTACTCTCTAGCTTTCGATCAAATGTTATTTGTGTTGGTGCCACTCACGGTATATCCATCACCACTAGAGCTGTCAGAGGGAAGCCGTGCACCAACATGCATTTTCAGTCGTTTTATTGTTCAGCTTCTGCAGACTGTCATCGCACTGAGCACCATCTCACAAATTTAGATTTGCATTCTCTTCAGAACAAGGCGATATGAATAATCATTGCGTTTAATTAAGTACGCCGATAATCAGCATATTATTCGTGGTCTACTTAATTTAATGCATTGATTACGCGTATCATCTTAGTTTTCGGGAGAAGACTCGGATGACATGGATTTCCATGTAAGTTACTGCACCTGTTGCGGTACATTTCTGAAAGAAAAATGTAGGAAATTATCAAAGGCCTCAAACTGAATGCGGTATATTTGAAACAGTTTACCCGAATTTCACAATACATAAATATGTGGAGTTCAAGGGAAGCCGCATCCAGAAATGTGGCTGTTTATTTTCCTGTAACTCTGTTTCTTGAATGTCCCCTCTCTCTACCTTAGCAACCTTTTCTTCCTCTTAATGTACTTAAAACTTTTGCCGGTTCATATCTCTCTGAAGTTATTTTTATATTTTTTTCTTTGTCTCTATCTCTCTATCTGTCTCCTCTCCCTTCATCTTGTATGGTTTGGTTTTCAAATTCGCCATATTCACTGATTTTTTTGCAGTTGTTGTGTTCCTAGGCGCCATTGATTCTGCAACCAACTGTTTACTCTTGTACACTTTCACTTTTTTTCACTTTTTTTTTCATTCATCATTGTGTGATCTGTTGAGATTGTGTGCAAATGTTTACAGATTTTCAGTAGTCGGGCAAAACATCCCATCTAATGGCTTGTTGCTCAAAAGGTTTGTAAGGACGTTACAGTTCAAGATCACAATAACTTAACTCTTTAAGACACTTTTGAACTCAATGTTTTGCAATGCGTCCATCCTATCGATCGCACTGAGATCTGGAGCACCAGGAACACATACTTCAACGCAACTGACAAAGACTGTTCTGGGAGGCCAGTCCCTCTCACAGGATTGGCTACTTAAAATAACCCTGTGTCCGGTGGAAATATCTGGGACTCTACAGTATTCTCTTTTCATTATTCAGAGAATTTCTCTAGGACAAATTGTCTGAAGCTCCCGATTTTCTCCTGCAGCATTGATTATGCAGTGCTGGACAAACTCGCCCGGACTTCATTCTGACTGACCCTTTGACAAGGATTGCACAATGGTAGACAAATCACCTTATCTGGAACATCGGCATGAATGTCACTCCCGCAATCTTGTAAGAATGGAGTCTCCTCAAAGGCATACATCGCATCCCTGATTCTATTCCTGCTCTTTCTCTTTTCGATGGGCTTGCTGTCTATGGTTTATCATCGCACCTTCTATATTAGTTTCATTGTGACACTCACAATGTAACGTTAACGTTTTCGTTTGATTACGTTTTCGTTTGATTACGTTTTCGTTTGATTATGATCAAAGATAAAACATACCAATTACGGGTAGTTATCTTTTCTTAAGGGAAAAACTTAACAATAGAGTTTGTAAATCAAACAAGCAAATAAACAAAAGAAAAAAAAGGAGACGGTGAAGTGCAGATTTCGCATTTGACTTTACCATCATCATCAGTACTTCTTGACTTATTGTCAGGGTGAAACCCGCCAATAACAGACCTCCATTTTGTCTCTCTATCTCAGATTTACTAAGATTTTCTTACCACGGTCTGTCTCTTATCTTCATGCTGTCTTCCACAATCTTCTCTCAAATTGGAAAGGTTTTCTCATACTTCTCCGATCTTTAGGGAATTCATTGGAGAGCAGGTCTTGTGATGCCGCTTTGATTTTTTTTCTGGACCTATCGTTCATTAGCAATTCTATAAAATGATTTATGGCCTTCGATCTTGATAAATTAAAGGATTATTTTCGAAGAGTATTATGGCCAGTAAGCTATACTTTTTTGTGAAGCAGGTTTTTATGAAGCTTTTGAGTTGGACCCCAAGTCTTCCTACCTTTTATTTGGCATTTGAGTTGAGCAGTCTAAATTGTGTCTGTTTCTTAAAGCGTCTTGATATTCCTGTCTCGAATTCTTTTGATTTAATTCCTATTCAGTTCAACACTTCACTTCCCTTGATAAGCATATCTCTTCATTACATTCAAATATTAACTGTCTATTGTCATTGCCTCGGTATTTGCTGTCGTCATATTTGTTCTTAAACCATTTTAGGTTCATCCTCAGGCCAACGTACTTTGATACCGTACGTGCCTGAAAATGGTTGTTTTGCTTTGCATCAGTTGTTTGTTGGCATGTTATAAAAAAAGAACTGCAACAAGTTACCTTTAAAGAAAGAGGACCTGGCTGTTTAAGCTTATGGCAACTTTCACACAGCTATTTTTTTAAAAAATCCAAAATTCAAGATTATGAGAGCCTATAACATTGTTCCTAATTATTCCATACACCGTTTGCACAATGTGTTCATTGTAAAAACCTTGCATTAAAATAATGTCAATGTGTTGTCTTAACGTCCAGTATTAATTTATAGCTATACTGTATTCATACAAATACTAAACGGGTTTTGAACTTTTGAGCCAATGCGTTTTAGCAATCAATAACAAAAGAGTTCTGACCTGTGAGTGTGAGAAAAAGTTAACGAAAAGAAACTCTGATATCATTATTGAAAGTTGGAATCGGTTTATCGACACTTAATCAATCAATGAAACCATCGTTGATACGTACTGAGCAGATAGCAACAACCACGCAACTAAACATTTCAATTCCGCCAAAGAAAAGCATCTTAATTTACTAATATAAACTTTCTCCAGAGGTGGAGATGTCTTGTAAAATAAGTTGCTTGAAACAACTTGGTATTTTTAGATATCTGGGACAAATTGCAATCTCTCTTTAGCCAAATCTTTAAAATGTTTTCACAATTTCTTTTCTGATTATCTGATAGTATGAATTTGAGAGAGGAGCGGTGGATTGAAACCCAGAGATCACCATCATGCGGTGGAATGGGCAGAAAGATCAAACTGAGGTTGTGTCCTCAGCCTGAACTGGGTCTGGACTATACCGCCGCAGATACCGGGGTTAAGGTGGCCTCGAGGATAGGAGAAGCGTACCACAGTAGCTGCCGCTTTCTCGGTCTGGGGCTCAGGGTTAGAATGCAACAAACGTCATTTTGTAGGAGTGCAGTCTCTTTGAAAAACCGCGGCATTACTGTGGCGCAGTTGAGAGTGAACTCAGCCTGAAACCTATAGGAACTTTACGTCACTGGTTCGCTCTGCCAAACGGACGCCAAAAAAATCTGAGAACTGTTAAGAAGTCTATAGTGCGGGAATTTGGCTTCGATATGGGAAAATTCGATGTGCGCTTCTGCGCACTACGAAGAGAAATATAGTGACACTCTCGTCGCTCTCAAAACGTTTCCATGCGACAGACTTGCTAACGTGCCGTAAAATTCTATCACAAACAAGTATAGAGCTAAGGTCGGATTCGACTAATGTGTGCACTGCTCGCCCCTTAATCCAACATCCTTCCGAATGCTTCTGAAAGCCTCGACGATGATTAATAAGTTTGGATAATCTCAGAAGTAAAAAGGATGTTTTACTTAAAAATGCAAGTCTTATTTACTTTCATCGAATACAATTTACTTTATTCACAAGTAACGAAACATGCACGTGTTCCCAGCATTATCGCTTTGTAAATTTGATGTTCCGTTTTCTTACTTTTCTGCTGATTTTAAGTCACAACCAGATTTTATTGCCAATACTTTTGAACATATAAAAAATGCCAAAATCAATATTAATACTATCGATAACCAATATGTCCTGTGCCCTCCACCTTGGGAGGAGCACAGGATTAACGTTGATATCTCTTTAACTGAATAAAAGAAAGAAAATACCAGCGAGGTGGTCTATAAAAAAGAATTTTCAGAATTAAAGAAAAATTTTCAAACTACTATGCTGTTTATATCGACAGCTCTAAACTGAAGGAAATAGTTGCAGCCGCAGCCTATTTTGCCTGGATTCCTGCTCACGTAAGCATCCAGGGGAATGAGAATGTGGACAAACTTGCAAAAGCAGCTCTAAATAGAGCACCATGCTCGGGAAAACTCATCTGTTGGTCCGATCTAAAACCTAAAATAAACGCTTACATCCACTCTACCTGGCAAACAAATTGGGATGCTGAGGGAACAAACAAGCTCTACGACGTACTCCCGAACTTGGGAGAAGACCTCTGCAGAAGAGGTGAAGGAGCAGGCAGAAAACGGGAGACGGTAATATGCAGGCTTCGGGTGGGCCACACATGGCTCACCCAGAGCTACCTTTTAAAAAATGAGGAACAGCCTTTTTGCTATGCCTGCGACAGCCTTTACACTGTCCGGCATATTTTAATTGAATGTCCAGACTTTCAAGTCATCAGGAGGAAATACTTCAGTGTAACTGACCTGTACAGACTTTTCCGAGAGGTCAATCCCTCTCGCATAATTGGTTACTTAAAGGAACTCGGTGTCTATAGAAATATCTGAGGCTTTGTACAGATTCCTTTTAAATTTTTTTCTCCACATACTCTGTTCGATTTTAATGGATTCTTATCTTTGTTTTAATTTGCTTGAGCATCTGATGGAAGCCTATGAGGGAGAATGAATGAACAGAAGCCCTGAGATCACCGCTCATGGGGACCTGGTATACCAATAATCAATCAATCAATCGAAATTTAAATAAATATGATGGGGTCTATAATATGGTTCGAAAGCGTAAGTGTCTCGAAGCTGATGAACTTGGTCTAGAATCTGCAGAGATATTTGTTTCTGCTGTCGGTATCCTATCGGCAAATGGGTCAAAATCCTGAGATCTTAATAATTAATGTGAGCAAGTTATATGAAACGAACAGCCTATCAGGCTGGATCGATGGCCATCCAATTATTATTTTGATTCAATGATTGCAACTAACGTCACTTGTAAAGAAGCAATCAAAAACTAAAGATTTTTTCAAGACTTTGGTAACAATCTTTGAACCTTTAAGCTGGGAGTTGTAATAATCATCAATAACATCACGACCACAACCAGCACTATCAATTGCTTACTAATGATACAACGTAGTAACTGCATTCCTGACTTCTTGTCTTAGTAAGTTTTGTCTCTAATTTATCATCTTATCCACCTGAGTTTGTAGTAGTTCATCTAACAATATCAATATTTGTAGAAGTAGTAGTAGTAGCAGCAGTAGTAGTAGTAGTAGCAGCAGCAGCAGCAGCAGCAGCAGCAGCAGCAGCAGCAGCAGAAGCAGCAGCAGCAGCAGCAGCAGCAACAGCAGCAGCAGTGGGTGGTGGTAGTGGGTAGTGTTATGGTGGTAATAATGGGTGGTGGTAGTAGTTAGGTGGTGGTGGCAATGTTGGTGGTGGTGATGGTGGCGGCGACGGCGGCGACGGCGGTAGTAGTGGCAGTAGTAGTGGCAGTAGTAGTAGTGGTGGCGGTATTGGTATCAGCAGCAGAAGTAGAGGCAATGACAGTGGCAACGTTAATGTTAGTGGTGGTAGAGGAGGCGATAACAGCAGCAGCACTAGCACCAACATCAGCAGTGGTGGTATCTGTAGCAGCAGTAGAAGAAGCAGAGCAATAGCAACAGCACCAGCGTTGGCAGTAGCAGTAACAGAAGCAGTAGCAAAGACAGTAGCAATGATAGTAGCAGTTATTTAACAGTAGCACCACAAAAGCAGTAATGGTAGCAGTAGCAATTGTATCGTAGAAGTCCTGAGTCGTACTCTTAATGCGAAAGTTACGAAATCTATGGTTTTATCAGTCAAAGAAGGAGGGGGGATGAAAACAGGTGGACAGTTAAAGGCAGACAAAGAGAAAGAAATAGGA
>BLXT01002310.1:688877-703411 GCA_019648995.1 Plakobranchus ocellatus | reverse complement strand
TTTTTTTTTTTTTTTGATAATTTAAGTCTCATTTCTTTTAGCTTAGGCGCCATATCTGGAATCATGTTCTTCCACTCACACCTGGTCTCAGTTAACCTTATAAAGGTGTTGTTGTTGTTGTTGTTGTTGTTGTTGTTCTTGTTGTTGTTGTTGTTGTTACCATTACTATTGCCCATAACTTAAGACTTTTCAATAAAAGTTATTCTCTGTCTACCTCTACTTTCTGTGCCTTCAACTTTCCTGTGAATGCTGAATGTTCTAAACCCTTGTGTCGGCAAATATGGTCTAAAAATTATAGTTACCTCTTTCTTATGGTTTTAACTAGATCGCTCAAGATAGGCACCAATTCATTTGACTTTTTTTCATCCATGATATCCTCATAAACCACACCTCGGCTGCTTCCAGTTTTCTCTCTGTTTCCTTGTTTATTGTCCAACACTCATTACCATATGATAGAACTGATCATACATATATATTTTCATTACCTTTATTTTGGTTTCCATTCTTATGTTTCTGTTTGCAATTATTAGTTTCATTTTTGGAATGCTGACCATGACTATGATTTTACTTATTTCACTCGTGCATCTACTATCTGATGTTATCAGGTAGCCAATATATTTGAATCTAATAACTTGTTTAATTTTTTTCACCTTTGCTAACGAGACTGCATTTGGCGTTAGAGGATTTGTTTGAAATGACCATGCATTCCGTTGTTTTTTGTTTTGTGTTTGTTGTTTTTTTTTGTTTTTTTTTTTTGCTGTTGTTTTTGTTTTTTGTTTTTTTTGTTGTTGTTTTTTTTGTTGTTGTTGTTTTTGTTGTTTTTTTGTTTTGTTTTTTTATCACATTCAAAAATGCGCATTCCTTCGCTCTCAAAAACAAGAGTATCAGAAAGTTTTTGAAATTGTTCATCAGGCTCTGCTATTAAAACTGTGTGATCTGCATACCTGAGATGATTAATATTTTCTCCGTTTACTTTTAAGCCTGTAATATCATCAAAATTCCTTGAGATTATTTCACTATATAGGTTAAAAAAGATCAGGAGACATTACACATCCCTGCCTCACACCTTTAATTCTTGAAACAGACATCGATTTCCAAATACCCTCATATCTTTCCCATGTCTAGTATTTCTAGCCTACGAAGAAGCTCTTCATGCTTTACTTAGTCAAAGGCTTTAGAATAATCAATGAAGCAAAGGTAGTGGTGTTTTCGCATTTCTATATACCTTTCCATAGGCATTGACAAGGAGAATATTGCAATGCTATTCCCTTTGTCAGGCACAAAACCAACGTGTTTCGCGGATATTTCTGGTCTTAAACTCTGGCGCATTCTATGTAACAAAACACGTAACAGGGTGTTTGTAAATTGGCTCATTAAATTGATTGTTCTAGGAAGTTCACATTCTGCTGCTCCAGTTGTTTTAGGCAGTTCTACAAAAACTGATTTATAAGGATCTGCTGGAATTGTACCATTGTCATATATTGCATTAAAAAGTTTTATTGTCAGATCTATTCCTAAATTATCTAATGCTGTAATTATTTCTATTGATGCGCTGTCTGGTCCTGCAGCTTTTCTTTTTTCATTTTCTTTTTTGCTTCCTTTAGTTCTTCTTTAAAAGCACCAAAACTAAGATGTTTGTAAAGAAAAACACCAATGCTTTTCTTGTTTCCCCAGTTTTTAAGAGCACTGTGAGTGTAGGTTTATAACGATGCATTGAAACAAAAAACCAAAACAAAAAGAACAAATTAGAAAAATAAGAAAATCAGTAATGTTTTTTTTTTTTTATAACGTGTTATTTTCGGTCCTTTTAAAATTTACAACAACTTGGTTCTCGAGGAGCTAAGATTTATTGGATTAAATTATTTATTATTTAACTAAGAAATATAGTGAAAATAAGTTTAGGAACGTCCATCTTATATCCATGTAAAGTGAAGCTGTGCATGCACATTATTTCGTGTGCGTGTATCTTTTTTTCCACCTCATTTGAAAAGTAGTTTAAATTTCAGTATGCCCAATGAGATTCCTTACTAGGGATCGGGGAATAATTTACTGAGGATGTATAAAGTGTGGACAAGGGGTAAAAACAAAAAGCACTGGTAGTGGAATTTGGCTGAACCGTTCTTAGTGTCTTCACCACTTTCAAGTCTTTAGTTCTTGTTGTTTAATTTTATATAATATATTATTTTTAAGATGTTCTAAGTTTTCGTTCGGTCTCATGTTTTGTGAAAAAAAAAAGAGGACACCAATTAAATTTTCTGTCAGGAAGAAAAGAAAAATATAATATATATATATATATCAATTATAATTTTATATATATATGTATATATATATAAAATTGTAGATTTTACCTGGATTACAGAAATATATATATTTATATATATATATATATATATATATATATATATATATATATATATCAATTATAATTATATATATATATATATATATATATATATATATATATAAAATTGTAGATTTTACCTGGATTACAGAAATATATATATTTATATATATATATACAGATATATATATATATATATATATATATACATGTGTATATATTTCTGTAATCCAGGTGCACGCTAGGACACATGGGGAGTTTATGAACAGAGATTTTTCAAGAATAAACAAAATCCTACTTCTTAAGAAAGAATACTTCCCAGGGGGCAGAAGATTACAAGAGATTCGATCCAAGGGAGAGCATTACAACTATAAGATGGCTTAGTAAGCGGTTACTGCCCTTCACAATTCTTACATTCTCTGATGAATATTGACGAAATCGGTCCATCATCATACATTATATATATATATATATATATATATATATATATATATATGTATATATATATATTTATACATACATATGTATGTATGTATGTATGTATGTATTTGTATGTATGTACGTGCGTGCGTGCGTGCGTGCGTGCGTGTGTGTGTGTGCATGCATGCATACGAGGGATGTCCTTACGCAATGGCTGCAGCGCTACGGTTGGGAAATTCTTCCTCATCCTGCCCACAGTCCAGACCTGACACCCTCTGATTTTCATTTGTTTGGACCCTTGAAGCGCCATTTAGGAGGCATGGCTTTCGAGACAGAAGATGACCTCATCAGTGAATTGAGGAATTGGTTTGATAATCTTGACGTTGATTTCTTTCGAGTGGGTATCAATTCGCTGCTGTCGCGCTGGCAAAAATGCATCGATCTCCACGGGGATTACGTTGAGAAGTCACGGGGATTACGTTGAGAAGTAGTGAAAGAGTGAACTTCAATCTGTGTGAGTTTTAAATTTATCTGATCAAAACTCTTTGAGTTATGCCCCTTTTCCTGTTTCTTTTCGGACATCCCTCGTATCTATATATGGCATAAAGCTATTGCTGGGAGGAAAAAGTGTTGTATTTTTTTCGTTTCCCCTGCAAGATGGAAGTTTGAATAGAAATTTAAATACACTATTTGGCTAAAATTTTGCTTTAGAAGTATTTCATTTTTTTTTTTTAATTGCTTTTTTTTTCTTTTTTTTTGGACGAAGGCTAAGTTTCTGTTCAGGCTTCTTCAAAATAATGTGCTTCAGTTTCTCTCTCTCTCTCTCTCTCTCTCTCTCTCTCTCTCTCTCTCTCTCTCTCTCTCCTTCCTCTCTCTCTGTCCTCTTTTTCTCTCCCTATATGTTTCCCTCTACAATCTATCTCTCCCTCTCCTCTCTCTCTCTCTCTGTCCTCTTTTTCTCTCCCTATATCTTTTTCTCTACAATCTATCTCTTTCCTCTCCTTTCCCTCTTTCCTTCTATCTCTCTCTCTCTCTCCCTCTCCACCCCTTCACTTCTCTCTCTCTCCTCTTTATCTCGATTTGTTTTTTGAAATATAGATATATTCTAATTAGATTAGAGTATTTAACAACCAACACACATATACACAAATACGCGCAAGGTTATATAAAGTTTATTTTAAATACCTCAAGTATCAAGTCCATAAGTATGAAGGATTATATAGTACATGATTTAACTTACAAGAAGCAAATTTCAGGTGTCTGTATGTAAGTAACATCTGATGACTATAGCGCTCTCCATCTATGTTACCATAGTCTGTTTCAAAATTTCTGCATATTTATATATATTGACATCTCTATCAAGCCCCAATTATTTTCGTCTAAGTTTGTCAATAAAAATGTATTCTCCTTTCCACATGTTTTCCTCTGCTATTTCTCTTGGTCTTACAATGAAGTTTAATGGCCGACTCGGTACTCTTTTATGCTTTATCAGTACAAGTTTTGCTCTATAAAATTCTCTCCTGAGGACTTTCCACACCATTTTTCAATGTAACACTTCACAATCACATACCCAGAGAACAAACAATTGTTTTTGCAGGCTACCTCTACTTTGACTTCAAAAGTCCATAACACTTTCGAAACTTAATACAGCGGACAGAAGAGAGGTTATAGCAAAAATAGAGCATTTTCCCTCTTCGTCATTACATTTTGATATATCCACATTCTTATATATTTTGATATAACATCAATAGTCCCTTTCATGTTGATATATCCAGAGTGCACTGTACATATTTCCTTATGATAGTCGAAAAAAGAAGAGCCTTAACCTGTCTAATACTTTCCCCAGGACTGTTTATAGACATTTTTCCTGTTTGGTAAAAAAGATCTAAAGCTCCTGGATTTTTGTCGCCACAGGGCAAAAATGGCAGACTGAAAATGAAACTAAACTCAAAAGTCATAAAATTATATGGAAATATAATAATGTGAATGCTTTTCTATTATTTTCCTGCCATCACCAAGACAGACTCTTCACAAGATTTTTCTTCTTGAAATTATGTACTGCACATTGACTATATGTACAATTTTTCCCCTTAATCATCAAAAAGCGTATCACATGATGTTACAAAGACCTTCTGATTATTGCAATAAAGAATATGACAATATAGAAAAGAATATAAGTTTTGAAAACATTACAAACCTTTTTAAAATGAATATGTATTTTTGAAATGCAAATGATAAAAGTAATCACAACAACAAAAAATGGCACCATAAAAAAAATAAACATTGGATGAATTGAATGGAAGTGATATAATCATATAAAGAAGCTATTAATCTATAAGTTTCACCAATTTTGCAGAGATATCAAGTCTTTAAATTCACTCTTTATCATCTAGACTTTGAGATTTAATTAATATTCTAAAAATTGTCAATGTAACTGCATGAAACGCCATCATCACAGACATTAACTTACCAACTACAAAAACTTATCTAACATTTGATTCTCAATTTTTTTTTAAGTTTTTTTTTTTTTGTACATCTTATATCTTATAGAACTAGCCACTTACAAAATTTTCAGACCCATTAAAATTGTATTCCAACCTTGTGAAAATGAGAATGAATAGAATTAGAAATATACACCATCGACTCATTTCAAATAATTGCTTAACCCAAATCCCCTATAAGTTACCTTCAGTGCATAAAATCACATATGCACAGGAAAAATGTACATTAAAAAAAAGCTAAGGTTGACAAAAGGATTTGAAATTGTAAACAAACAAAAAAACAAACAAAAAAATCATAGATGAGTAGTTTTGATTGGTTGGTTTTTTTTTTATTAAACATGATCACAAAAAGCAAAAGAACAATGGCACTTCTAATGGTGAGAACTAATATGACTGTTGAAAGTACAGAAATCAAATGAATTTTTCAGCGTTAACTGTGGGCACAAAAACTTCCCATTATTTATAACTTTTAAAAATCACAAATCACACAGGAGAGAGACCATCTGACTTTAAAATTTATTCTTTAGGTTTGCTGGGTTTATTGGGGTTTTTTTTTTACTTTTCAGAAACTTTCTCTTACTTATACTTTATTTTTATTAAAAATCAGATTCACAGATCTTCAGTAACATCATCTGCTTCCATTCAGTATTCATTTTGTTGATCCCATTTCCTTACAAATGTCTCAACTCATATGATTGCTGCATGTCAATGAGAACCAAAAGCTTTAGCCTTCACACACACAAAAAAAAGTGCAGTTGATGAAATCCCACAAAGTACTGAGGTGGATTAATCTTAATGTGACAAGAAATCAATGCATAATTTGTAAAAACATTTTAATACAAAATTAAAAAGTTTTTTTTTTTAACAAGAAAAAGTTTAAAAATTATTATTTGTGCATTATATTGCCATTAAAAAAAAATTTAATAAATCAGTATTATACTATGTGGTGTAGAGTGCATTTCATGGACTTTGGCATTTCTTATTAAAATTTTCTGTCAAACTGAGGTAACATCAAAACAGTTCAATGAATGATTGCAGACAAGGCACAATTTCCTGTGGTTCAGAGTGAAATGAATTTGAAATTCCTTTTTTCCTTCTAAAACTATCTTGGCTCAGAATCAACACAGTTCTTTACAGTCAAAGCTTACAGAAAGAAATTTTAGTTTATATTAATATTAAAAATACCAAATTAATATGTTTTTAAAATTACCAGCAGTTTCCAGAAGAGAATGACAGTTGCTTGGAAGCATAGTGTGAATGACATTGTGTTTAAGAGCCCAAAATGGTTTCAGTGTAGATGATTGCATTGCCTACACAACTTCAGCCCCATATTTTTCAGACAGTTTTGTTGCCAAACTCATTCTTCATTCAACAGACAATCATCATAACAACGGAATATTTAATCCCTCAATCAGTCTATATCAAATTAATTGAGTGTAAAGTTACCTTGATACAATCTCTTCGTTTACCAATTTTAGCCCTCCTTGAATAGTTTGCCTATAAAGGTCTATTTTACTGAAGATCTGCAACACTGGATTTGGCAATATGAAGCCTGGATAAAAACTTATTTTAGGAATCAACTTTGATCTCGTAGTTCTAGTGTAATACAAACTAAGGCTTGAAGAAAACTTTTTTACAAGGTGGCCATTCGCTTGCAGTTAAGGATTTCAATCCAATATCCATCTGGGTCTTGAATGAAGGCAAGACCTTTCATTTTACCTGCAAATACAAAAAATAGTTTTAAACACACATTGAGCATGTACCATTGCCATGGAACACATCCTCTTTTTAAAAAATTCACTTTGGATATTTTGAGCATTCCTTTTTGACAAAAAGTTTTCTTGCCAATATTTATATGTGTTGTAAACATAAAAGGATAAAAGCATTTAAATATCATAGAACTTTTTAAATACATTATAACTGACCTATAAGAGTTCAGGGTAACAAAGTATTTTTATTTTCTTATCAATTAGTGTTTTTCTTGTGCATTTTTTGTGTCAATCACTTGATTTAATCAATGTGTTTGGTCAAATTTCACCACTGCAAATATTGTAAAAAGGACCAAGAATGCTGTAATAAGTAAAACAATGAAGGACAGGGTTTATACAATTTCTACATTATTAAACAGAAATTCATTTCTTGCAAGCTATTAATGAACATTGACACATCACTCACCAGGTTTAGAATTTGACAACAAAGAAAAAGAAATAGTGACAATAGATTGCATGTTTTTGTCTCTTTTTCAGTATCTATGCCAACATCAACGCAACATATACTTCACCGTCTTCAAAATGTGTGCTCTAGCTATAAATAGCAGATTTTGTTCACCTATTTAAAATTTCTTCCAATTCCAAGTCTATAACATTGAGCTCCATCTACATGTAAAACATTTTGTTTTTCTGACAATCAGACATTTATGGTTAAGTTTTACACTGTTTTTTTTTTTTTCTTTATTCAGCTAGATCTTGGTCTTTTTTTTTGGGGGGGGGGAATTCGCATTATTTATCAGCATGATGCTCCAAAACAGCACAAAAGTAAAACCTAAACTCACCACCATCAGGTTTCTTGATGAATGGCACTCCCAACTTCTCAAATCTGTCTGATGCTGCATAAACGTCAGGAACTGCGATTCCAATATGGCCTGAAACATAAATAAAATAAGGTGTAGTGTTGTGTTACATATATCTGGGCTCTTGAAATTCATAAACACAACCCAATTGCTTTTGCTTTACTTTTTTTTTACTAATCGGCTATTGCAATGCTTAACTTTGCTTCGAATTAAAAAGAATAGGACCTACAAGTAAATATCACTTTTAAAATAAGAATTATCCAATAATCTCTAATCTTAATGAGTAAATCCAATTTTACACACTGAAATCAGTGGGTTTTTTTTTCCTTTTTTTTTGGGCTAAATTGCCACAAGAATTAAAACAATGCATGTACTTCCTCAGGTTTTTTGTGGCAAATTGCACAGAAATTCCCTTAAGAATATATGTCTAACACTTGTAAAGAAAAATGACCAAATCAAAAGTCAAGGCATTACCACACAAAAAATCTGTCATACATATTTCATCAATATGTAAATTTGTATTCTAGGAAGAATCAACTTTATTGGATTTTTTAAAATGCTTAAATGATTCACAGAAAAGAAGAAAAAAAAATGTGGATTTGAAAATATTTTATTTCAATGAATTTTTGTAATAATTATATAACACATTATGTCATACAATTTATGATTTATTTTATTTTACTAATTTAGCCTACATACCAAAGCCTCTAGGTTCAGAGTTGCCATTGTGATACTTCACTTTATCATCAGTTTCAGAACCATAGTTGCTGAAAATGGAAAATAAATCAATAATGCATAAACAAGAAAAGCTTTTAAAAATTAATCTTTCATAAGTAAAAAGGATTTTTTTTTTAATTATTATGCTTCAATTTGTAAGTTATTGCTCTCTGGTGTATTGCACAACATATTAACTATAAGGACATGAGCCTCAGTCCAACTGACTACAAAGCTTTACCTTGAGCATTTTATTTTAAATTTTTGTTATAGATATACCTGCTTCATCGTCCTTATTTACTGATGACTGAATAAAAATATGTAGGGGCTATATCCAGAAATAGGCTTTTAACATTCTTTTAAAAAGCATCACAAGAAGGAAAAAACAAAGAACTTTGAAAATTAATTTTTCTAAAATATGTTACATGCTATACCATTCAGACTGGTCTCATAACAGTCAGATTTTAGATATGAAATCAATATGAATTTAGGTCCAAATTTTGCTTCATATATACCATCAAGATAACAGCTGTGTTGTGCCAATCAAGTTTTGGGAAATGTTATTCCATTTGTGCTCTCTAGTCCTCAAAATCCGTAAACGTCAAGCAACCTTTTTCGGCCATGTTATGCGAAGAGAAAAGTTGGAGAATCTTGTAACAACAGGAATGTTGGAAGGAAAACGCAGTAGGGGAAAACAACGAGAAAAGCTCATTGAAGGCCTGGCAGACTGGCTGAAGGCAGGGAAATCGTTGGAAGCAATAGAAGCGACAAAGGACAGGAAAAAGTGGAGGACCATGATCGCCAACGCTGTAAAGCAGGGCACCTGATGATGATGAGTCCTCATTAGCCACTATATCACCAAACAGCAGAATTTTTCAAAGTTGAACCATCCTAATAAAGAGCAGGGCAAAACCCATGACCTCCACATCTAAGGTACCCTGCAGAACGATGTTCTATCAAGTACAAGTCTTTTTAAAATCAAAAGCCAATAACTAAAATATGTTTGCAGTAAAGCACAATCCAGGGTGATTTGATATGAAAAAGAAAATCATTCATGTATTTGATGCGTTTTTATATATGAGCCCTTGTTTTTTTGCTTTTTAAAATATTGTTTGAAAATATGAACTGACTGTGTGAGCTCCAGTGTAGCTTTTCTGGAGAAAGCAAACTGAGCCCTCTCCTTGGGATCTGTGGGAACGTCCTCAGGTTTCTCATAGCCCATAAAATACAGTGAAAACTCCAGATTTGGTACATCCATCTTCAGCAACAACCTATGAGTAGGCAAGAGATAATAACAGAGCTTTGCAACACACACAAACACACATATTCAACACTGTGATTTTAAGACTTCTCAGGGCATCTCAAATCATGACAGAAATCTCAGGAGACCAGCCCATTGAGTCAGATGTTGCATGTGATATTTAGAGAAAAAAAGATTATTTTATTTTTTTTTCTTTAACATATTGTTTTCAACAACTTTAAATGCATACAGTACTTTGAGCAATTGGCAAATAAAAAAAAACGTGTTTCTGTGAACAATAAGCCATTACTAATCCCACAAAATGCAGTTTCCAGCTCTGTCGATGATTTGAAGTATTCAAAAAGCCATTTGTGTCTCATTCAGACTGGCCTCAAGGCAAATGATATCACATGGCAAACACTGAGAGTAAAAAAATGCTAGAAAATGCTAGAGGGAAAAAAATGCAAGTTGAAATGCTCTTCTGAAAATCAGATATATATTATGAGTGGAGTAAGCATTGAACAATCCTTTGAACTTCTGCATAAAAGATTTTCAGTAGCTAACTTCTCTTGTTGAAGATCTTAACTGAAAATGTGTGATTCTTTTGTTTACGTTCAAATCTTACTTCTACATAAACGAACACATCTCTTTTGAAGTTAAAGTTTTAAATAGGCAATACAAAAGTTATCTAAAACACAATGTTAAATGAAATAATCAACTCTATCTGTCACCACAAGCAAAAGCAAGAAGCAGAAAAAATTATTTCTCCATAGAAAAGGACTTCTTAAGTCTGACAAAGTTTGCAAAGTCAGCTAACCATTTCTATGGACCCATTCTTTGTTTTACATCTTCCATTACCAACATATGATACACATTGCCTATGAAAATACTTAGCTATTTTTGCATATTAGGAATCAATCACATTTTCTGCAAAAATGCTTCCTATCATTTTACACCTAAATTATTTTTTTCTTGTTGCCTGTTTTTTTTTCAATATTTTGATAAAGAATTAAATTAGATCAATCAATAGAAAAATGTTTAAAGACTATGGCAGCAATCTCCACACATTTTGTATTACCGTTTTGTGATTAATTGTGAAATGGTGTATGAAAATCATTAGAAATGAAAAAAAAAATTAAAAATAAATTTTATTTCAGTGTGTAATGACTATTTTTAAAGGGATACTAACGTCATTCCCATGACTCTGGTGTAAAAATCAAGAGACTTTAAGGGATCCTTCACCCTCAGCATGGTCTGCTGCATAAAATATCCCTGCAAAAAAATGTGTAAAACTTTATTTTTAATAGTACAAAAAAATTTGACTTCATGTGCAATGAATTTTTGTTGTCAACGAAAAAACATGTAATATGAAAATATGCTAATACTTTAATATTCAGAACATTGTATGTTCATAATTTGGAATTAATGCTTGTGTATCTAAAGAAGTTTTAATGCTTCTTGCAAATTTAGATTATTGGTTGTATGAAAAAGAAAAAAAAATTCTGGCTTCAATTGCATTCTGTGAAATGTTCTATAACAGCAGCTAAACTCATGTTTGACAATATTTCTCTACCATAATTTACAGCATTAAGAAGTGGAGCCTCACAAAAGAAATAAAGAAAACGTACTGCAGATATGTATTTGTGATTTTTTAGACAAATGTTGAGAATTTCATAGGCAGAAGAAAAAAGATCAATATAAAATCAATATTACAAGAATCCAACTCAAAAGGGCTTCATGTCAGAAACTCATGATAAAGGCCTTGAAATTGTGGGATGGGGGGATAGAAATATGCAAAGAATGGCATCATTTTAAATCTTGGGCATTAGAATTAGAAAAGAGGTAACTTTTCTGTTTATCTGAAGACAGGACTAAATGGAGAGCCTTAGTCTCAAGACCAGTTTAAATGTGTCAGAATAATGAGCATTTCAAACCATTTAAAACAATTTTTTGAGCATGCTTTTTTTTAGGTTTGCAATGGCGAAAACTGCATGAGCTTTGTAAATTCTGAGCCAAGATATATAAAAATGGGATTTTAAGTTTGTGGAAAAAGGGAGTAAAAGAAGGAATAATTATATATTTTCTCATATGTGACAAGAGACTCATAGGATTGGATGCAAGACATAATAGGCTCACATACCTCTGTTTCACTTGGAATTGGAGCACATGCTTTCTTAACATCCTCTTCTGTTAAAGCCATTTTGCTGCTTAAATTCGATTTCAATATTGACGGGAAGGCTTGAGGTACAAGTATCTGTACAAAAACTTTTTCTTTTTAAAATCAATGAATGCTGTTGTTTTTTATCAATGTATAGTGCACTGAGTGTACAATTTTTTCCTCAATTTGGAATATTAAGTAAATCATGAAATTTATTAACATACTTAAAGGCACAAAAACCAAATTTGAATATACTGAATTTAGTAAAATAGAAATTCTATCGATATCCAATGCATTGACCTTAAAAAGTTGTAAATGGAGCCTATTTAATTTTCATATTAAAAAAATTTATAATGAAATTTTTCTTCATTTTTCAAATTTAATATTGATTATAAATGTCTTATTTATTGTACTTGTGACAGATTCCATTTTGCAGTAACTGATTTTTGGAGACTTGCAATTTATAAAGAGTTTAATGATGAATTATATTCTATGATGTTAAATTAAGATTTCCCATATATGTCATATTGTAACACTTGATGGTGATAAACAGATTTACATTCTAAAACACCCATGCTCACCTTTGATTTCAACACACAAAGTGGCCTCAAAAGAAATTTCATAGCAGAATTGCTTGAGAAAAAAGAAGTAGCCAACATCAATTTACAGTTTACTTGAGTAACGGTACTGTTCAGATTCTATTGAGCGTCTATTTCTGTAGCCTAAAGCATGGTTTGAGCCCTTGATCTAAATGTCAAAGTTAACATACACGCAAAAAATAAAAACCCACAATCATAATTTTACTCGCACTGAAAAGGATCAATAGGGTTTCCCTTTTATTTTTTTCATCTCTTCCTGTTGAGGGAAAAATGTTAACGCCTGTCTTCTTATTATTAATCTCGATGTAGAAATCTTTCTAGCGTAGACATATTTTTTTATTTTGGAGGGGGGGGGGGTCTGGGTTGTTTTTGTTTTTTTTCTTACCAAAATTGTATCCCCAAAATTTCAATGCTATTGTGTTATTACTGTGCTTGCAATCGGTATTGTGGTATGGATCTAGAATTTTTTTATCTATTATAAGCTAGAATCTACATAAATTTTGATAAACAACTCTAGATCTTGTCTCGGTATATGTTTGTTAACCATTAAATACGTGCATATGTAGGGTTATCTTCACAAATATGATAATTTTTATGTTGCAAATATCTACAATTCAAGCCTGATTCTAAATTTTGACTATCTACTTACTTCGTGGACACTCCGCAGGCTAACTACTAAGTGTATACTTAACCACGGAGTCACAACACGTAGGTCTTATCCTAGCTTAGGTCTATCCAGCTGATAACGCTGTCAAAGGTTACAACACGCCGCTGTTTCAGCCTTCAATCGGCCTTCACCTCTTTCTCTGGACAAGGCATTGAACCCAGTCTCGGCATTCCTCTCTCTCTCCCTCTCTCTCGCTTTCCTCCCCCTCCCATCCCCAAGCTCTTTTTTTTTCTCCCTCTCACTTACTCTACTCCATCTAATACTTTTCCCCCTGTCATCTTTCTCTCTCACTCTCTCCTTCTGTTTCTCTTAATTCCCTGCCAAAACTGAATAATGCACTTTTAGCTTGGCAAGAAGTTCCACTGTCCATCTCTATTTATATTTAGGCTGGCTTCACTTAAAACGTGAGGCAAAACACAGACTATAAAATGCGGACAGGGAATGAGAATTAATTAAGAAACAACTTGCAATCACATTGGGCCGGCTAGGACAAACGCATTAACAGAAATACCAATCTCTGGGGGGAAAAATCGTCATTATTTAAGTTTTCCTAATTATTTTGAATGCTTATAAGGCTACAGTGTGCAAAAATGCGCTATACGGGTTAACTAACTCGGCGATTGTCTTGCGAAAATAGCGGTGACTTTGTGAACAACATTAATCTTTTGAATGAAGCTTCAAAACGAGTCCTCTGCGTGTGGATTTGCTACTTTTGATACGCCGATTCTAAGTATGATAACGATAAAAAAAAACATTTGAACATTCGATACAAATTGACAACTTCATGTTTATTCGCTGCCTCTGAAAATTTTCAAAAGAAATCAACGGATGCGGCTATCAGCGCCGTCACGACATCGTCACAGACCTCTCATTTCACAAAAAAAAAGTGAGCATGTATGTTCATTTCTTCTCCTCACGCTTAGAAAAGTGTGTTTCGTTTTGGAGTCTTCCAATTTTTTATGCGCATGATGCAACTAAACTTTGTACTACATTTTTTGCCTCCGGCGTTTCGAATTTTGCATCGCCCGTTTCGCGTTTCGAGATTGCAAAAAGTAGCCGTGCAAGTTACTTTGCTCCACTTTCTGGGCTGGTGGAACAGAGTACGATAAATCGATTTATCGTACTCTGACGCTGGTGGACGCCGCCTTTTTATCTGAGGTAAACGCCGCAGCCTGGTCTCCCGTCCATTGCATGGCTCGCCGAAGGAACACCCGCATCATGTTTGCTGCCGCGTCAAGTCAACCCCCCTGTCCTGCCAGATATTTTGTTCAGGGAGAGGAATGTCCCATGTAAGGCAAGCCTTTTAGGCACCCCCCCCCCCCCCC
>BLXT01002310.1:667590-679079 GCA_019648995.1 Plakobranchus ocellatus | reverse complement strand
GGGGGGGGGGGGTTTTACTGTTCACACTGATGTATCCACTATCTTCTTTTTTTCTTGATCTGTTCTACCTTCATTCTTAAGACTGATAAAAGCTGAATAAATAGTCTTCTGTCTTGTGAGAAGTGAAAATATGATCATAAACTGCTTGAGAATGTTTTCAGCCTAAAATGGTACCTTTTTTTTCCTTTTAATTAACTGTTTATTAAGGGGATATTCAAATGCTAGCGATACAATGAATATTTTCATAAAAATACTTTTGCTGAGATAGTAAAAGAGACAAAAAAAAAAGAAAAGCAAACAATGATAATTGAGTACATAAAATGAGAAGAAAATATAATATGGAGAAGCACTATTATTTTTGTGCAACTATATGTTATTGTGAAACTAAGGTTAAATAGAGTTCTGGGGACCATCGTTTATTTGTGTCCTCTTTCAAATTATGCAAACGTTCTTTAGATGCAGCTTGTAAAGGAGTTAAGTTAATTGCATAGACTCATCCAATTTGTATAATGGATTTTAACTTTAACCAAAGCTTCATTTCACCTGTTCAAGTCTCATTACAAAAGTCTATTTAACAACATCACTGCTATAGGACTGATTTTGACCTCTTCAGTACATCTCAGTGGAGTTACAATTTTCAACAAGGCATAGAAATCTAATGTCAGAGTTTGTTCAAAGAACTCTCTCCAAAAAATAAAATAAAAATGAAACATGGATCTGCTTCTTATCCATGTATTTCCCCTTTTGTAGAGCATTAATTTTTTTTTTTTTTAAACTCTGACTCACGGAATTTTGGTCATGTAGCTAGCACACCTACCCTCAAATCTATCTGCTGTGATCTTTGTCATATGATTTCTATTTCAGCTCTACCCTTGGCTAATGAGGGCCTAAAAATCTGAGAGCATAGTTTGCAACACCCTCAAAACTGGTCTTGCAGCCCACGAGTGCCACTTTTCATGATAAAACCAATTTGGTTTTCATTGACATCAAATATTGAGAAGAGACTTTGATTGGTAGAGTAGTTTTGGAAAAAAAATATCACAATAATTATCAAGATGTCCAGGCTTATTTTCCTACTAAAGAGCACAAAAAAAAAAAATCTTATTTGATTCAGTGTTGATGTGCTAGTCATACATCTCCAGCAAAGTAGAGTGTTCTTTGAACAAACTCTGACATTAGATTTCTATGCCTTGTCAAAAATTGTAACTCCACCAAGATGTAGACAATTTGACTTCACTGAGAGAAAAAAGTCTGTTTGTTTCTGTGTTGATTGATTTGTTGGTTTTTCATTCTTTTTTACATTTTTTTTTTCACACAGGTGGGCAGAACAGAGAATGTTAAGAACTGCCTGGATCCCAAGTTCTCTCGCTGTTTTGTTGTGAATTATTTCTTTGAGGAAGTGCAGAAAATGATGATTGCTGTTTATGACATCGACAACAAGACACCCCAGCTAGACGATGATGATTTCCTGGGTAAAATTGAGACAACCCTGGGGCAGGTACGGCTTGTTGTATATCATACAGGTTGTGTCCTCTTAGTTTGATATTTCTTTTGAAGTCGGTACCATCATTAAAATTAATCTTTCATTAAAGCTCTGGGGATTATGTGAAATATCTCACTCATTTTTGTAGCTGTGACCATGGGTATTTCAGTCCTACTATCTGCTCTAGGCTGTTTCCATTGATACTGTGCATCTGAGAGGGACTTTTATGGCCCAGTAGTCACGAAACTCAGTCTGAAACGGGTAGTTACCTTTTGTGTGAGTTTGCTTTACCATCAGTGCATAGTTGGATGACAGCCAAAAGCAGCGGAATAGCTATATGATACTTAAAACAAATACTTCATGCAACATCTTTTTTCTCTTTTACTCTCTCTCTCTCTCTCTTTCTCTTTCTCTCTCTCTCTCTCACTCTCTTTTTCTCTCCTCTGCTCAGTAAGGCCTAATAATATAACATCTTTTGTCCTAAAATAACATTGATGGCATAGCATCGATATATGAATGTTACTTTTTATGCTCCAACTTGAAATTGGTATTATGTGATCAACAATATTTTCCATGTTTTGTTTCCCTCAGAGTGAGCATATAAATAGCAAAAAGATGTGGTTCCCTTGGAGGTTTCAAGGCTCTTGATAACGGCCTGGCGCAATTCCTTATCATTTTTCACTTTGATATGTTTAATACAATATTGAAAACATCAGGAGTGCATACTATTTAATTTTCATAAAACATACTAGACTAGAAGGGTTTTTAAAACTGTAACTTAAGCAATTATCAGCATCAGTATTTTTTTTTTCTGTTTTGTGTTGTTAAAAATAATATTATGGCTTGTTAGTTTAATCATATATTTTGCAGGTCGGAGTGTTTGCCTGTACACAACTGTGGTGTTGTTTGTACGGTCAGTACATTTTTTCCACTGTATTTTTTTAGGTTGTCTCCAACTCTCCAATGACTGCGCCACTGCTGTTGAAGAATGGAAGAAAAGCTGGTCAGGGAATGATCACAGTAAGTGAAACAGAAATGTTCTGCGGTGGTATGTCTACTTTTATAAATCACAGTATAATATAGGCCTAATTATATTTCTATGGAATGAGAATTCAGTGGGACCGTTTATTCTTGTCAGCATTGTTCAGTCCTTTAATTTTAATGAATAAAAAGCCAGAGAAACTCTTATTTTCTGCTAATATTTTTATAATGAAAATTTTCCACTAATGCACTATTGTAAATTCTAGTTTTGAAAACTGAAAGGGTCTCAGCTGTAGATCTAGAAATTTTTTATAAAGAAATCTGCAAGAGTTAAGAAGAATCCTATTTTAACAGAACACTTTTTTTGTCACATTGCTTTTTTTTTTATTTTTAAAGATCCGTACAGAGGAGATCAAGGAAGGAACTGAGAGTGTCTCCATGACATTCAGAGCCACAAAGTTGGATAACAAGGTTGGTAGATCTTCTGTTGAAACAGCACCACCACAACAAGATTTGAGTTAAACCTTGTCTCTCATGATAAGATTTCTCTTATATGTATTGAACAATATCTCATAATATCACATGATCTTTTTTACATGATAGAATCTTGCAGATCAGCATTTTGTCGTGTCGACATCTCATTCTGTACCTGGGTCAATTTCTGCGATATGGCAAGATCTGGATAAGCAGTACAAAAAGTTTAGGGAAATAAATTTTTCTTTTTGAACTGGTTTGATCACATTTCAGGTTTTTGCAATAAGATATCTCAGATGTCAGAAAATACTAGAAAAGAAGAATTTTTTAATTTTATTGTACAAACATTTATCCTGTGAAGGATTTTTTCGGCAAGTCTGACCCTTACCTAGAAATCATGAGAGCCACACAAGATGGAAGTTGGCAAGTCGTGCACAGAACTGAGGTGTGTAATCTATGCTTTTGTAGTTCTTCACATTGTCAACTTTTTGTTTTGAAAGAAAAAGTTTGTCGACTTTTTTTTTCGTTTTTTTTTTTTTTTTTTTTTTTTTTTTTTTTTTTTTTTTAATGAATCATTCTTTGGGTAATAAAAGAAAAAATTACTTTTCAGGAAAAAGATAAATAACGTATTAAGATCTAAACCTAGGTTTGTCTGATTTGACGGATATTATTTTTGTTATCACTTAGGATGTAAAGTAACGTAAAGTAGGAACCATACTATGTCAAAGCATTGCAGAATCTTTAAGAAAAAATAAGCCAGAAAGGATCCTGATTGTTCTTGAAATAGTTTGCCATTGCTTAAGAGACCTAGCTATCCAGAAAATAGTTTGCCATTGCTTAAGAGACCTAGCTATCCATTTATGGCTCTACTTGGCCAAATAAGAAAATAAATTGGGCTCATTAAAATAAACCTATCAGGTTGAATTTGGGCCCATAGCAATCAGGCAATTATTACTGTAATTTGATTTAATTTTGCAAAAACTTAATTTGAGCAAGATGTATTTGGCTCATTGTACTCTCTCATTCTGAGTATACACTTAACAATGTAAAGAATTTTTTTTTTTAAGTTTTTAAATTAAAAAATTTAATCTGAATAATTTCTTGCTTGACCACATATTTTCATCTTGCTTTGAATTATAATTTTGAAAAATTATTATTTGTTGTAGATCTATATTTATGGAGGCTGATGACATCCATTTAAGGACAATATTTTCAATGTTAATTTCATATAGCATTCCCTAGGGAAAAAAAATTGTTTTAGAAATATATGTATGGATTGGAAGTTGCTATGAAAAAAATGTAATTTTTGTTTTATCCCTGATTGGTAACAAACATTTTTGTTTGATAAGGTCAGGTGTTTTTTTGTTTTTTTAACCTCTTTGCAATTTCTTATTTACTGTCACTATCTTCTGCAAATGTTGGTCTTAACAGTGATCAGATATTAACTTTTCATCTTTTTCATTAGGTAATCAAGAACAATTTAAACCCAAGCTGGCGACCTTTTGAGTTGTCCCTTCAGACCCTTTGTGGTGGCAATCGTCAACAATCGATAAAGGTTCGTCTATATGCAGTATCCCTTTTTAAATTGTGCTAAACAGGCTTAAATACTTTTTTTTCTAGTAATTTAAACCAATTCTTCATTTCCAGTATTCCCAATGTTCTTCACAAATTGTTTGAGCTTCATGTATATGCACAATTGTTCATTGCCAGTACACTTGTACTTCTTGTGCAGATTGATTGTTATGATTGGGACAGTGACGGCACTCACGACTTTATTGGAGGTTTCACCACCACGTTCAATGAGATGTCTCAGGCAGCTAAACAGGAGGTGAGAGATACAAAAGCAGGGGAAATTGAGAGACAGAGCAATTAGCTTATTTTGAATTTATTTACCATTTGATTTTTTTTGTATTTTAAATTGTCTTTAATGTTCAGAAGGTTTATTGTAAATCTGTATAAAGCTCTAAATGTAAAGCCAATTCCTCCCTTTTATTTCTTGTCATATCTGCATTTTGTTTTGTTGGTTTTTTTTAATTTCGTTATTTGATTGAGATATAATAAAGAATTAAACACTTTTTTTTTTTTTTGTTATCAATCCATTTAGCATGTTCATGTGTTATGATATCTTTCAGGTGTCATGGCCGTGTGTAAATCCATCAAAAAAAGCAAAGAAGAAGAATTACTCCAGCTCTGGGACAGTCATCCTCTCTAGTATCAGAGTATGCTTTCATTTAGCTTTTCTTGTTTGAAGCTCACATCTAGTCCAGTACTTATTAAAAGTCATTCTAATGATTAAAACAATAGTTGACTGAAAAGCTTGATGTATTGTAGGTTATTTCTGGAAATTATGTATCATGTTATTACTCTACACTCTAGTGCATTGCACAGTTCATACATATGTGGTGTTTCAAAATGATTTGCACATCAGAATACTTCCATTTTTTTTAGCTACATAATGCCTCATTTATTGTTCAGAGACAAGACTTCATGTACTGTGGGCGTTTGAAAAAAAATGAATTTCTTTCTTAGCAAAGGGGAGGCATTACGCAATGGATCAATTGTTTGTACAACAAATGATGTCTTTCCCTTTGTGTTCATTTCAACTAAGGATAATAGATGCAATAAGTTTTCGATGCTTGAGACTGGATATTTCAATGCATTATGTGCTTTGTTTGTGACGTAACCATAGTAAATCAGACACAAGTTACAGAGAATACTCTTGCTCTATAGCAATCTAAAGACTGGCTCTTTTATTGACTCAGAAACGTTGTAAAAATATAATGCTCAAAATCACATAGAGTTGGATAGAATTAAGATGGAGACATGATTTTTTTCCCTATGCAACTGTAAATTTTAAGTCTCAACATTATATTCATAACACAGTATGTGCGACATGGGATGTGTGCCTAAT
Organism: Plakobranchus ocellatus; assembly: GCA_019648995.1. Classification (NCBI taxonomy): domain Eukaryota; kingdom Metazoa; phylum Mollusca; class Gastropoda; family Plakobranchidae; genus Plakobranchus; species Plakobranchus ocellatus. Next base: position 673,230 of record BLXT01002310.1, on the reverse strand, counting down.
TTACCCTGGTTGCCTCACATTTTTGTATGAATTCTATCATATCCTATAAAAGAAAATTTCAATCGCAGCATGGCGTGTTATGTTATGCAAAAGCCATAAGTTTTTGGTTTCACAGCACAAGCATTTCTAATCCTTTGTATTTTTGGGTTATTTTTTCTTGTAGGTTTTTAAAGAGTACACTTTCCTGGATTACATCATGGGTGGCATGCAGATCAACTTTACTGTGAGTTAATGGCTTAATTTGCTTGTACAAGAGGTGTAGTCAGTTCTTTACCTTTTCAGGTTTTTGGGGTTTTTTTAAAAGCACGTGCAGGTGGATTTTGGCAAAAGAAAATGATTAATGTTTCTGGTTTTTTTTCCTTTGATATAAATTTTCTATTAATATTGTCTTTTTTGTTGTTACATTTAAAATTTGTTCTTTTGCTACAACTTTTCAAGTTTGTTTGCAAAAACTGTAATTCCTTTCATGTATTTTTTAAGAGTGGAATTTGAGCTGGTGCTAAACGTTAATTTTTTTATAATCCACACTTGTATACACATACATGTTTCAAATGCAAAGTTTACTTGTTTTTTGTTTTTTTTTCTTGTTAATTTTTTCCCCCTTGTCAGGTGGGCATAGACTTCACAGCATCCAATGGCAATCCTTCGCAGTCATCATCCCTGCACTATATCAACCCATACCAACCAAATGAGTACATGGCGGCAATCAAGGCTGTCGGGGAAGTTTGTCAAGATTACGACAGGTGAGCTTTTACACCTTGCAAATCTTGAGTTGGCGCCTTTTAGAATGTCCGTTATAAGGTAATCTCAGGCTTTCTGACTCTCAGTAGTCTGGCCGATGGTAATGGTCTTCAACCTGCAACAAGAGACATTCACCGCCGTGTTAAAATGTTTTTCTTTTTCAGTCATAACACGCAGCAAGAGGCAATTTAGTTTAAAAAATGGGTTATTTTTTTTCCCTCAGAACCCTCAACAAGAGACAATTTAATTAAAATGGTGTACTTTTTTTCAAAACCTACAACAAAAGACAATTTAGTTGAAATGGTTTATTTTTCCTCAAAACTTGTCATTTTCCAACATCTTGTCTCTCTAGGATTTATCTCAAGATATGAAGATTTTTTCCAGAGAAAAGTGTACATAAGCATTGATGTCTGGTTGGATTTTGTTTGACTGTGAATGTTTGGTGCTAAATCAGGTTGTAAATAATGTCACACCCTGAGATTACTAGTTAATTGTGAATTGGTTGCATCATTTATTTATCAGTTATCAGAAAAGCTTTAAAGAACAAACTGTTTTTTTAAATTATCCTTTGAACTTCAAAGAATGGTAAATAATGCTTTCCAAAGATTTAAAAAAAGGCCTTTATTTTATGTTTTCTTTGGGATAGACACCTGGTGCCAAATATCACTTGTATGTTTTTGTATCACATTGGATTTGTCTCAAGTATCTTGAATGAGATAGATATTGTTCCTTTGAAATTTCAACAGTCCAATGGAAATCTAAGTCAAGGTAATTGTAATAATAGTTATAATATTTCTGCAGTGACAAGCTGTTTCCAGCTTTGGGGTTTGGAGCGAAGATCCCACCAAGGTTTGAAGTCTCTCATGAGTTTGCCATCAATTTCAACCCTCAAAATCCTTACTGTCAAGGTAAACCTGTATGTATAGAAAAGAGAATAACATGTTATAGTCATCTTAGTTCATATCCTTAAGATACATTAATTCTCAGGGTTTTTTTTCCTTCTTATTTAACATCATCTAGTTCCTTTTTGGCATTCGTTTTTTTTGTTTTTTGTTTTTTTTTTAATTATTATTTTTAATGATTTTGAAGGGTTATGTTTAGTATTATTTGAGGATATTCAACAATGCCTTGTGGTTTAAGTATGGTCTATATTTGTTCTTAGACAAAACTCAAGTAATGTTATTTAAAAAGCCCATATTAGTTTTTGGTCTAGTGTATGCTTATAAGTTAAAATTTAGCACTCAGTAGTTCTAATAATGAGAGTAATTAATTTTTACACTTTGAATTGGCAACACCTTACTTCAGGCATAGACGGAGTCCTGCAAGCCTATTTCAACTGCATACAGCACGTACAACTGTACGGTCCCACTAACGCTGCTCCCATCATCCAACATGTTGCCAACTTTGCTGCAGCAGCCCAGCGAGAAGAACAAGCAAAAGGATCTCATGTATGTTCCAAAGTATCAGTTTTGCATGCTAGAACAAATCAGTCTATGGCGGAAATTTAACATTTTGAAAAATGGCACTTGTTGTGGTTTGATGGTTTCATGGTTGTAAAGTTATGTTTTGTGTCTGGAAGTCACGATACCCACCTGTCCCGACGTGTAGAAAGATACGGATTTTTATTCAAAGTTTTATCTAGATTTATTTTCTCTGCTTTATAATGCTCTCTTTACATTTTAGGGCAATGGCTTTTTTTTTTCATATATTGAATGGTTGAGATTTGAAGCTTCCCAAATATTGAGTTTTTAAATCTGTATATTGTAGGCTTAGTTTTGTCTTTCTTTTTTTTTTTTTTAATCTCTTTCTTGTTTTTGTAGCTGCCACACAAAATGAGTTGTGCCACAGGCCCTCCTGGTATAATGGACATAGAAACCCTAGTGCCAGGGCTGTAAAAAACCATTTCTTTATGCCATAGGCTTTCAGTAAGAGGAGAAATGGTGATTTCTCTTAATAATTCCATGATAGAAGTCTCTGCAGACATGCTATAGACTTTCTATGAACAATATAGACAAAGCTTGACCCATGGTGAGGGACTACTACATATTTTACTTTCTGAATAAAATGCTTCTATTAGGATTGAAGGAAATAAAATTTTTGACTGACACAATCATCCAATACTGCTCTAAGCAGTTTTTTGCAGGTATTAACACACTTAATAAAGCAGAATCCTTGTGCCTGATACATCATTTTTTAGTAACTCTCTTTCTCTCTCTCTCTCTCCCTCCTTTCCTCTCTCTCTCTCTCTCTATATATATTTTTCTGTCTCTGGCGCTCTCCTTCCCTCCCTCTCCCTCTCTGTCCCCCCTCTCTCTCTATCTCTAACACCAGGCATACTTCATCCTCTTGATGCTGACTGATGGTGTCCTGAGCGATATGTCCAACACCCGCGCAGCCATTGTGGCAGCCAGCAAGCTGCCTATGTCTCTGATCATCGTGGGTGTTGGCCAGGCCGACTTTGACGACATGGAGATTCTTGACGGAGATAACGGGGTGCTGCGCGCCCCCAGTGGAGAGCCAGCACACAGAGATATTGTACAGTTTGTCCCCTTCAGAGATTTTAAGAGGGTGAGTGCAGTTATAGAAATTTACTTTTCGCTTTAATTTTTATATGTGTGTTTCACAGTCTTGTGAGTGATCCAATTGAGTTTTAACATTTCAAACCAATGATGTTTCTTAAAATATTATATGAGCTTTATGATAGGGAGAGCCAGGCACAAATAAGTTAAACCTGTATCAAGATATAAACGTTCCAAAAGCATTTAAGAGAAGGAAAAAAAGAAATGAAAAAAAATTGTTTTTTCTAACGGGGGGGGGCTTAACATCCGACGGCTTGGGACAGGTATCAAACAATATGGTCACAGTTAACAGAGGTGCTTGTTTCTAACACATTATATCAGCGTGTTATTGTGATCAAAATTGGATTTTACTGTTAGTATTGAAGTATTTTTAGCATTTTAATACAAGCAAGACAAGACAAATTAGAAAAATAAATTATTAAAATGCTTTGAGTTTTTTTTCTTTTTTTTTTTTGTCCTATCCAAATAAAATTGTGTCACATGAAATATCTCCTTCAGATGTTCAGAGTGATACAAATTCATTTAAGAAATCAGATTTGAAACCATAGTTGGAAAAATACAAAGTTTCTTAGCCTGATGAAAGCTAAGAATAAATATATGAAGTTTTTGTGCAGTGTAGACGTTTTCATGCATCAGCAAAACTTATGTCTAACAGAAGTGTGGTTGAATGTCACACACAGGCAAAGCCATATAGATAGTTATACAAAATCTAATAGTCTACTAAATTGCAACCCTTTTAAAAGTTTTTTTTCTTTTTATTTCAAATAACCTACTTGTTTCCTATGTATTTATTTTTCAAAGTAATTCAAACTTATAAATCTAATTATGGATGATATGAACATAGTTTGTTGAGCCAAGCTTTTGCGGAACAAACAAATTCCACACTGTTGGTTAATTCTTTAATTTCTTTTTTTTTTTTTTTTTTTTTTAATTATCATAACATCTGAATATTTTGTCCTCCACATCTTATGGTTTGAGATCTTTTTTTTTGTCAGGCAAGCACTGTTGAGCTGGCTCGTCATGTTCTGGCAGAGGTTCCCAAACAAGTGACTGGCTACTTTAAAATGCGAGGCATGCAGCCCAACAAAAAACCAACAGCATAGTTTGAGAACTGCTGGCACTTATATCGACATCGGAAGGCCAGACTTTATACTAATGCTTAGAGAATTTGAATCAGTACATAATAATTCCTATAGTGCTGTTGCCGTTGGCCTGTTATCATATGTGGGCTCCTTTTGCTTTTGCTCTCTAACATCTTGTTGTAGAGTTGGCCTTTTTTTATTTATTGCCTTCTCGCCCCCACCACATTATTTCTTTGTGCAATAAGTGTTGTAATCTAAGCGAACCTAAGATTTTTAATCTCCCTTTTCTTAATTTGTTTTTTTTTTCTTTTTGGTTATTCATTTGGCTCATCAAAAAAGTAATAGTTTTTCATGTACTTGCATATTTACTAATAATTTTTGCACCTCAATATTTAATACAATTTTTAAAGACTGTCTTTGTCATGGCATGAAATTGCAATATAGGAATGCAACTATAATTGCACAGTTACTTACTTAATGTTAAGGCATTGTTCCTGTGAATGGAGGATTTGAGTTTAGAAACTCAGATGCCTTGACAATGATTTTATGATTTTTGTATGGAGTGCTGGTTGAGCAACCATTTCAACAATTGTTGATTATCTCTGGTCATCTATTGCTTTAATTTTGTTGATAAATTTTGCAAATGTTCATAATTAAATTTTATTCATTTTTTTTTTTGCATGTCTGTTTTAAGTTCCCTAATTTTTTACTTCTAAAAGTAAATTTGGTTTTGTTGGAGGAATTGTTATTATTTCTTTTTTGTTTGCATTGTTTCTTAAGGTTCACATATTTATGCAAACATTTTTTCTACTTCAAGTGTGGACACTCGATGCTAAAGTCTTTGGAAAATATTTACCAGTGTGAAAGATTTTTATTCTATACTGCTGTATTTTTTATTGTGAAAATAAACTATTCTTTGTTAATGGTGATGATTTCTAGCGCTGTGATGTTTTATTCTCATTGATAGTAATAATCAAAATTATTCCTTTAGATTAGAAATTCAAACATTTATTAAAAATAGGGTATAATGTTTTGTAGTGCTTTTTAGCTGCAAGTTATCCCTTTGTATCCACATTTCAAATTTTTTTTAATATATAGCTTTCTAATTATTAATTTTTGTTTTTGTTTTTGTTATGGGGAGGGGGGGACACATGTAACAGCATGTTACTAAATTTCTCTCAATAGATAATTACACAACAGGTAGGGGAACTTGCTGTGAAATATGCAGGGCCTTTGTG
>BLXT01002310.1:647190-657873 GCA_019648995.1 Plakobranchus ocellatus | reverse complement strand
CCCGAACACAGCAAACAATGACTGGAATACAGCTCAAGTTAATAAGCTCATCAAAGTCGACAGAAGAGTGAAACTGAAGGAAATTTCTCTGAGACTTGATATTCCCAAAACGAATGTTCATGAAATTGTCCATGATAAACTTGGCTATCGCAAAGTTTCTGCCAGATGGGTCGAAATCTCCCAAATCCTGCACAGTTGTCAACAAGAAGCTGATGAAACCATTGATGTGGGGCCTGGCAGGTACCATTGTGCCAGGAACAAGCTTCTTGAACACCTCATTACTGGAGATGAAACTTGGTTACACCTGAGCACTCCGGAGACAAAACACGACTCAATGACATGAAAGCACCGTCCTCTCCTGTCACAAAAAAGTTCAAAGTCCACCAATCGGCAACAAAAGTGATGGCCACCGTGTTTTGGGACTCAGGTGGAATGATCCTTTTAGATATTCTGCCAAAAGAAGAGAGTGTCAATGCTGATCGAAATTGTGAAACATTTGACTGGCTGAGATATGCTGTTCGACGCAAAAGACCTGGACTCTTGCGTAGCGGAGTTGTCCTTCAACACAACAATGCAACCCCTCACACAGCAAAACGCACAAAGGAATAGCTTGAACATTACAGGTGGGATATTATTCCCCATCCAGCCCACAGTCCAGACCTTGTACCCTCAGACTTTCATCGATTTGGGCCCCTAAAGCGCCACCTGGGAGGCAAAAATATTTAGGATGAAAATGAACTCATTGATGAAGTTCGTGATTGGTTTTCAAAGCTTGACGCAAACTTTTTCACACAGAGTATATACTTGCTTCTCCCACGGTGGCAAAAATGCATAGCTCTACACGGGGACTACATAGTACATAGAAAAGTAGCCAATAAATTTATCTTTCCCATGTGTAAGTTTCATGCTTGTCAATTAAAATACTTTTTGAGTAATTCCGGCTACTTTCCGAACTTCCCTTGTATGTTTTTCAATGAGACAGCGGACACATTTTCTTATTCAAGAAGAAGGCTTTACAGAAGGTGTGCACTAAATAACAGTTTGTTTATCTGATTGTTTCCTTTTTTTTTTTCAACATACACTCAAGTAACAAAATAACACTTCAAATGATGACAAAAAAAGAAGGAAAAGTGTCTCATAATCAGTCCAAATGAATTGTGAGTCAACACTTTAAACATTTAAAATAATTGATAAAACCAGAAACTACACTCCACAGGCTTTGCAGCTGTGAAAACTAAAAAGAAATGAATTGACTCTGCATGCCAAGCTTTTGGCATGGTTACTGTTGGAAGATAGTTGGGAAAAGAAGGGTATAAAAAACGATCAACAGAATTTTTTTTTCTCAAAAGTTTTCTACAAGACATCAGGTACATTAAGACATGCCTCAAAACTAGTGTTATAACAATAACAAATCTAAAAGAGTGCCATATCATTAATTAGCCAGGATATCATTTATTTACAATAGCTGTTTTTTTTTTTTTAAACTAGCCTTTTACTTCAGTAAAATAGCATTGTGTGAGCTTGATTAGAATGTTACTTTTTTTTTTCTTGAATATAACTATACCCTAAAAAAAAAGCTGTCTATTTCTCACAACTACTCTTTCCAACATCTGACAAGTAGAGACATCCTTCAAGGCAAATGCTGGTGTGTAGCTATTGTTAAAGGTCAGGAAAATCAATAGACATTTACCTTCACTGCCCCTGTGTTGTTTCTGTTTGTTATGGAAGCTTTGTCAGCCACAAAATCAATAAGACGTCCTATACTCCACATCTGACACGAAAAAGAAAAACGATGAGTAAAAATTTTCAAACCATTTTACACTAACATTCTGGGTTTGTTTCAATGATACCATTTTGCAGAACAACAGTTCAAATAATATAATTTTAGTTCAAGCCATCATAATGTAATAATTAATTTATACAAAACAATCATATTATTATTAATCATAACTGCCATTTAATATATTAATAATTTAGAAGTTCATTGAACTAAAGCAGGTAGTTTGAATTGTTCTATGAAATCTGCCTTAGTTGAGTCATTACTGCCTTGCTTAGCATCAATAATAATATCTCTCTTTAATCATCGTAAAGAATCAGGACTTAAAAGAACAAGCAAAAAAACCTTTGAAATTCATGGTAGACCTGCTGTTGCATTATCTTACATTGCAACATCCTGTTCATATCAGAACCACTACCAATTCCTTCAGTTTGAAAAAAATAAAATCATCAATCTGTATATCCTAAATATACTGATATCTCCACTTTCATTATTTCTATGTAGTATATTAACAAACTCTATAATATCTGCTTTTTAACTCATTCAAGTTGTTTACATAACAAGGTGTAGGTCACTGGCATGAAGGTGAACTTGTCTTCAAGCGAGCAGAGCTATTTCTTTCAGGGGAAGCAGTGTTTTCTTGGTTTTAGACTGTATTCTTTTTGCTTTACCATGTCTCTCTAAACCATACAATAAATTTGGTAAGCAAAGTATGTGACTCAATTGATCCACACTTAAAGCATTGTTACAAATCTCTTCTCATAGGCATTGCAAATTTTATATGTATAAAATATGTGTATAAACCAAACATATATTTACCTTCGATACAAACAAAGGAATTGGAGGTTTTTTAGACTCTATAGGCAGGAGGATATTAAAGTAAACTCTTTCTGCTTGAGGAATTCCAACGTCTCCTGTTGCTTTGGTCTTGAGCTTCATGAGAGCAATTTTTGCTGCCATTTGGATGGCCTTGGGATTTGTTGGGGTTGCCTTGGGTTTAAACTCTTTTTGAGCTGGAATGTCACAAACAAAACAAAAAAAAATGAACACATGATTTTTTTTTTATTAAAAAGAAATTGCCCTTTCATTTTTTTTTTAAAGTGATTTTGAATATGTCGTTTTTGAGATCAGTTAAACATCTAGTTTTAACCTTCAAGTTTGTCATGTGCTAGAAACAAAATCTTTTTTACTCATTTAACATAATTTGAGGTATAAAACCTTTGATGTAGCAGCTTTGAACTCTATGTGAGTTGCTTGGCTGAAAAAAGAGTGTTGACATGAGAATGTAGTTTGAATAGGGTTTTTATTTGTCAAGAGATACAAAAATCATTGTTTTTTTTACTTTTCCACACTCAAAAAAAACCAAAAAAAAAAAAAAACCTATTGTTGACTGGACTGGGTTAATATTTTAACTGATAAAAAGCGTTATTGCCCGCCATCGCCCTTTATGGGTGTTGGCAGGAACACCCGCTACCGCCCATTGATACTTGACTATAGCATACACTTTTAAATTACAGAATAAGCCCCTTAATTTTCTTTACAGTGGCTGGGCCTTATTAGTTTCTGTTGCTGGAAGAGTTATACTTTCGTTTTCCGTTTACTCTTCTAAAATTGAAGGAATGGTTACCGAGTAACGATTTTTTCAAAATGACCTTCAACTTGCTATCGCAAATGACAGACAGATCAATGAATAAAGATGATGATGATGTGGTTAGTCCTGTAGATGATGTTGGAGATGAAACTGATGACGAAAGTGATGTTCATTTTGATGTAGAGGAGGGAGAAGGTGATGGGCTAAGACTTAGGCTAAGTCTAGACTCTTCCAACGATGATGAACCTGAATGTAGATCTAGATCTAGTCCTAGCCCCACTGTCTAGGTAGTGTTGTCAATTTTTTTCAATATCCCAGAATATCACTGATACTTAGTGTTATATATCATGAGAAAGTGCATCCAATCTTCTATTTTTTGGTATTTAATTATGTTTGTACCTTACGTGGTTTAAAATTTATGGCAAATTTTGTAAAATGTGTACTTTTGTAAATTAGAATTATGCCTCTTACATCCACCATAGGCCATTGTTAATTCTGAGCTGGGCCAGCCCTCTAACAGTTAAAAAGAAATTTTCTAAGCTTCTTTTGCCAATAAAGTTTTTTTTTTTTTCAATTTTTTAAAATTGTATTTTAAAATGAGGAATTCCTTTTGCAGCAAAACAGAATACAATACACAATATCAATCTTTGCATAAATTTATGATATGAAAGACCAGCACATTCTACACCTACAAGCACATTTTCATAGCTCAATGTGCCTTGACGAAGGTTGCATGTCGATTGATTGAATGATTGTTAATAAACCTAGTTCATCATTTATCAATAATAATAGGGTTACTGATCCCTATATTTCCTCTCTCAGTCCATACTTTAGCATTTAATAAAACGGTAAGTGGAAAGTAAAATTCTGCTGCAAAATAAATTCTTGCAACCACAGAAACTGATTTGCCTGACCAATATAGCAATGAAACCTTGGATATGAGATTTCCTTGACAAGCTATTTGTCCATTTCACAAAAATAGTCTTATTACTTTTATACAATTAATTATAACCAATTATGTATGTATTATTTTATAAACAAAATTTTAATGAGTGAGCAATAAATTTAAAATGAAAAAAAAAAGTTTTCTCTGTTTTGCTCAAGCTTTTTCCATGAGCTTGAATGTTTTATTTTGTTTTATTTGGGTGTGTCAGTGACAATGCAAGACAGACTGGGAAGGGAAGGGGAGAGACATACAAAGCAAGAGAGAAAACAAACAAAGATTTTGTCACACAGTCATAACCTAAGATTTTCTCCACATGTTCTGCGGTTTTTGTGAGTTCCCGTGCTCGACCAGGCAGCTTCTCACAGTTATGGTCTTCCTGTGTTCTGTGACTGCAAGAGAAAATAGCAAAAAGTTATACTTTAATAATATCTAAATGTAAAAAAAAAGAGACAAATTCCCCATAGAAAAATTAAATGTGGTACAATTAGTTCTAGTTTGGCTTCTAATAAAATTAGGTCAACATGAATCGGATGAATGCATTATTTTGATTAAGCCCAAATTTTTATCAGCCTTCTGTTCACTTAGGGAAAGTTTTTCAGTAGCCTGATGACATTGGGCCAAGTTTCACATAATATCACCAACAAAAGAGGCTCTACATTATTCTTTGAAACTTTTTTGAAAGGAAAAGAAAAGTACAGTCTAGTCCATTTTGAACACATCCCCAAATATCCCTGGGCTCCTAATTTTCTCTAATCCTGTTTATCTGGAAATTATTTATTTCAAAGCATGAAGACTGAGCTAAATTTTTATACCCGTAAACATCAAACTTGGTCCAGTATAATGGACTTATAAGGAATCATGTGGGGAAAAATAGATATCTATTACCTTACACTTCAGTGAACAGTTTAAAGCAAGTGATGACTATACAGTCAAAGCGAAAAATTCATGAGCAGACAAAAAAGCTAAGAAAAAGTGTGGATCTGATGTTTAGACTATGAAACCATAACTTTGCTTACTTTTGGCATCTCATTTGCCCCTAACATCAATGAAAATTGATGACATCCACTGCAAGTACCACACAACAATAAAATGTTGAATCTCTTTCAAAGCTGCCTTTGTCAATTTCTTCATTTTAAAAGCAAAAGACTTTACAAGGGTCTCTTTAGTCTTAGAATTAAAGTGAAAAAAAAGTTTCCACACACCTGAGACAAAAGTTGAGATTGCAGTGGTGACATACGATAGGCGTCAATTCTTTTTTCTCACAGCCAGGAATGGTGCAGGAATAAGAGCGCTCACCCTGGTATTCTTCATTTTGTTCTCTAGCAGGCTTGAAAATAAGAAATGTAAACAAAATTAAACAATCCTTTGAAAAGTTTCATAGAAATTAATTTTTGTTTTCAAGGATATTTTATGAAGTCGCATTTGAGCCTTTTAAACGATTGAAACAATCTAAAACTTCTTTCAGTGGAGTTTGCTACAATGAAAACTGGATGGCAGTAGCTGGTTCTGATTAAAGATACACATTTTCAAACTTTTTGAAAAAAGCATCTCAAAGAAAGTAAAAAGATTTTCAAATTATTTCTTTCTCAACTGTGATGTATGTGACATTCAACTCATCAGGACTGCTTTGAATGTTTCATTTACGTATTTCAGCTCAACAAAGCCACAGCCTTATTACCTCCACAGCTACATGGAATTGCACAATTTTTTGTGTCACTAGAAACAAATTTTTTTTTAATAAAGAATGTTGCAAGAAATAATTGTAAACTCTGAAAAATCAAACTTTTACCTTTCCCCACTCTTTCAATCAATTTTTAAGGTGGCCAAATTAGTTTTTTATTGCCAGGGATATAAAAGTTACCTGTTTGTATGAAATAAGTCATTTGTTGACAATTGTCCAAAAAGGTGTGCAAATAAAAAAAAAAACTTTCTTTTTGAACAACTTCAAGTATTTAGTTTTTTATTGTGAATAAACAAGCCAAACATAAAATATTTTACAGCACCAATAAGGATGACTTTGATGATCTTTGATGATCATGATCTTCATTGCTTAAATTTCTACACTGTGATCTGGTTACGTCAATATACCCAAATCTGCTTTGATTCATACACAGGGAAATCATTAAATACACTGACTTAAGATTAAAAACGAGAAAGACTAATTTCTCTGAAGATTAGCAGAAGATATTTGTCCAAACTAAAATCTTACAAAATTGTTAGATTTAACTGAGAAAAAGGTTTCTCCTTGGAAAATTAAAAAATTCCCAGATTAGACTCCCTTTGACTGGATGCATTTGATGATATCAAAACTCACCGCTGTGCACTTGTGGTCATCACAAAACTTGTGCTGTAAACTAACATCAAAATAAAAAAATTCACAAGTTTGGTTACAAAAATGCAAGCATAGAAATGAAGCAAAAGGATGAAAGAAACCTATCACAATAAACATGCATAATCTTGACTTTATGTGACGTAAAAAATTAAGATGAAGGACTAAAGAATGCAGATCTGTCCAAGCCTATCTAACTATATAACAAGAAATTGAGTTCATAAATATGCGAAAAAAACTGAGTTTAGAAAGGTTAGCATTTCTTTTCACTTTAACTGAAAACAATTTAAGCTTCGGGGGTTTGGCTAGCATTGCTAAAATAATTCACATTTTCATTTGTTTTGCATTGATTTCAAAATGATGTTAAGTTTTATAACATGTTTCAGATTCAAATGCTTTGACATTAGAGACTAAAAAAAGAAAAAAGATTGTTTAAAATCCTATAGATTTCTGTGTTGTTGTTTTTTTTTTTCAGAGGAGAATAAGAGAAATGAAAATAAGTAGGATAAAAAAAAATAGACTTTGTAAAAACATTCATCAAGAAATCATCCATATCAACTACACTTACCAAAAGACTTTACCACAGTGGTCACATTTGAAAGGAAGGAAATCTGCCAAAATATAAATGATTCTAATATTATCAAGCAAAATGAAATTAAGAACTACAAAATTCAAATCTCACATAAAAAATAGAATAAAAATGACTATCTAGAGAGTATGAATGTCTTCATTATTCAACTCAATCAAACTTTTGTCTGAGATGGTCATATTTAAAAGCATTCACATAATATCAACTAAAAAGAATGCTCTGTTAAAATCTTTATTGCACTTTCATCAGACTTAGAATTAAAAACTGTAATTCAATCTCTTTGGGAAAGTTATTGACTAGATTCTCTTCCTGTCTATTGCTTCCATTTCAATGTTTCTATTGCTATGAAAGTTGTTTTTTTTTTAAGTCAAATCTTTAATTAAAAAATTGGATTCAATCTTTATTTGAAAAATTTGATGAAATCTTTAATTTAAAAAACTTGATTTTAATGCTAATAGAAGTTTTATTTTTAAACCACTTTGGAATTTGCAATGTGAGAAAGTTTTGAGAACTCACATGGTATAACATTTCTACTCAATAAAATGCAAAAGAATGTTTTTAAAAAGGACAAAACTCTGTAAACAATAGCTTTAACAAGTAATGTGTTACTCATAAACAAGATATTAAAAAGCAAAGGCTGAAGGAGTCTTTTATGTAGATTAATTTAGTTTGATGATATAAAGTCATGGCATCTTGAAGCCATGCCAAATTCAAAGTAAAGAATGGAAAATACTCAAATGTTTATAGGAGAAATGTATTAACTTAAAACTTGGGTCCGGTAAAGCAAATTATTTCTTTTTTTTTTTTTAATTTAATTTTTCTCTTCTGTTTAAAATACAAGAACAGAAACGGGAGAAAAGGTTAAATTTTTTTAAAGGTAAAAAAAAAAAAAACATATCAAAAGCAACCAGAGCCAGTCACATATCTCATGTTTCCAGGATTTTAAAATTGTATCACCTACCCAACTGGTTGCAGTTTTCAGCATCACAGTTCTGACCAATATGAGGCAATTCCATTGTCACCAGTTATTTACTTGTTCACTGTCAAAACCACAAACAAAACACAACAAAAGTTCAACTTTGAAAGTGGATAATGTTGAATACATACTTTAAAAAGTATTGCTTAGTCAGCTCTTCTTAGAACTACATTTAAATTTGTGTAGCGTTGAAACCTTTAAATGATGTACACAGATGCTATTTTCAGCTGAAATTGGGAAGGAAAGCAGTAACATTCCTCCATGTTTTCTTTTTTTTTTTTTTTTTTGGTCATATCATGGAGGTTGGTTGTGGCAGAGACTTGGTTGATTCCACAAGTAATAGCAAGCCCAGAGGCTCTAAGAGAATACAATTTTTTGAGTAAATATGAACTAGAATTTTGATATTCTTCACTGAGACATTTAAGGGAAAATATTCCTCAACAACCTTGGATCACATTATCCATCTATTCCAATTTTATCTTTGAAAATTGGTCGTTGGGCACTAGATTTCTAGTTACATAATATTGCATCTATCTATAGGCCAGTCAGCAGAGGGTGGGGTGTGGGGAATCCTTAACTCAAGTTTCGTACTGGGCTGATATACTGGCTTGAGCATGGAAAAATTATGAGAGATGCTGCAAGCCACTATACAAGACATATGCCTGTGGCCTTCCACCTGGCAGCAGCAGCTGGGAGTCACTGTATATATTTTCACAGTAAAGACCTACTTTAAGTCAAAAGTTCTCCTTTATCATTCACATGACAGTCTTGTGAATGACTGTAATCCCTTTAATAATCATTTATTCAGATAATTGGTGTACTGTGGGGCCTTATGGGAGAGGACTGATGATGAAAGAAGTGCGGCATGTTTCCTAGCCAAATTGTCTTGATGATTCTTTGAGTGTTTATAACTCTACTACTACTTTATACATGCATGTTATAGATTTGGTGGATACTAAATGTTACCGACTCATTCTAGGTAGAAGATAGGTCTAAAAACAGTGTCCTTTTTTATTAGCCATACACTTAAATAGTCATATCAGTGACCACTGACGCTAAGACCAGTAGCACAAGTAAAAGGTACAATACTGTTGCAAAAAAAAGGATGCTCTATTGCTTAGATTTTCACAATTAAATTGGTAATGTTTAACTTGGTGTCAGTTCAATAATGCAGGCCAATGGCTCAGACTGGAGTGTAGACTTGGCCTGGTTTTGTTTGAGAATAAAATGGATAGCAGAGGGCTGTCATTAGGTATATATATTATTCTAATTTGGTGACAATGCGCTCATCCTTGATTATATTCCGAATTAGATTAGATATAAATTTTTACTACAAGGTAAGGAGGTAAATCAACAATAATGTAGGCATATTTTTGCCTTAGAGAGGAGAGCCAGTTATAAACAACAATCCTCATACACCCCGTTTCCTCTTTATTACTTAGTTTATTTTTTTTTCAATTTTATGCTTTTAACAATCTTTTACACCGAAGTCATGGATAAGCAGTTTTCAATAATGCAAACCACAAATAAGTTAAAACCTCTTTGCCACGACCTATTTTTTACATTGGGAAAGCCATGCCAACCTACCACTCAGCGCCTTATATTTCTATTTCCAAGTGTGCTCATAAAAGGAATAAAAAAACAGAAGGACTTCTGCACAGGGAAATCACTTAAATAAAGAGGACAATGCTAATGTTGCAGAGGAAAAATTTAAAATAAAAAAGGAAACATCACTGTATCTTCCTTGGTATGCATTTTTGACGAAATGTAGGTTAATTTGAAGGATTGCTATATAAATATTAATAGCTGTTTCCCAGTGTGGAAATCCTCTTTAAAAAACCATTCTGACTAATTTTGCCACACAATTTGAGTAACCATGCCATTTTCTCCTGGTAATCTAACACAGATAAGCCTAATTCTAGAAATTGAAAACCTTTGTCATGATGAGAAAGCCGAATGCAAAGTTTTCTGGGAAAAGACCACTGAAACTAAAGGCTACCAACTCCTACATAAATGTAAAGCTAGATATAGAATTTTCCGCAAGATTCGGAATGATCTACTATTAAGAGGACTATTAAGCGCTTTACCTATTGAAAGTCTCTTTGAAAACAGTATCAAAACAGTGAGTTATGAGGCCCTTACAAAAAATTAAAGATAATTGAAATGTTTGTTTATACCGCTCTGTAGTATGTTACTCTGATCATGACAAGTGCATAATTATCTCGCTTCTACTTTTCCTTTTGCTTCTGCATCGGGTAGTGTGTAGTATAATACTTGCCCTGTTTGAAAGTGTTTGATCACCGCTATTGCATTAGTACAATGTACTGACCCAAGCAATTGAATACATGTCATGTATTCAGTTGCCTAGTTCAGTTCATTTTTTCTTCCTAATAATGTGTTCCTTTCTTTCTGGCATAATATAAAGCCTTTTTAGTAGATGATGCCCTTGGTGGGTTTTGTGTGTGTGTGGGTGTG
>BLXT01002310.1:620976-633614 GCA_019648995.1 Plakobranchus ocellatus | reverse complement strand
TTGAAAGAGTTAAAAAGTTTCTATATGATCAGAGTTCTGAAATATTTGTTTAAATTAAATTATTTTTTTATTATGACTACATTTTCTCTTGAAACTCAAAGACCACACAAAAAAAAATGATGAAAATATTTTTGCAAGGAGAGCAGTATATTTGCGCAGTAATTTTCACAACAGCTTCCACAAATTAAAGCTGAAAATTTTTTTAATTGACATGCTGTTGTAAATATTGCATTTCTGAAAAAACATTTTTGACATTGAAATATTGCTGTATAAAAGTAAAGTAAAACCTGTGCTTGGTCCAAGCGTTGGTGAACCAGGAATGGAGTCCTGATTGTTCCTGGCATAAGTCATTCAGAGGTGGTTTGCCATTGCTTTCTACTCCAACTCTACTTTCACCGAATTTTAAGAGGACCCATTAAATGCTGAGTGGATACAGAGAAGCCATGAGAAATTGTCCTGGCCTGGACTGGAATTTAAACCTTGTTCCGATAATAAAAATATTTCAGCAGAGGTTCGCTATGGTTTGAATGGAGCAAGTGATCCACCCATTAAATTTCTTGGAAGTTAACTTTTCCTTATTAGAAAACCATTATCAAAATTTAATTTAAGCAGCTATGTGGACCTAGGCGAAGCACTACCCCAATAAATGTACTGCGTTAAATATACCGTTGACACTAGGTCTAGCCTAGAGCACACTCATCATTGCTCCTCGGAATCTCCCTTTCTTACTGCCTGCTGGAGCAAGGTAGGCATGGTTGCGCCAAGTCGCGTGTCATATCGTGCACGGTGCTGTAAACTGGGTTGACGTCTGTGTGGGGGGCTACCTTGAATCAAGGAAAAATCTCGAACCAGCAAGGCTATACATAAGTATCATCATCATCAAGTACCTTGTCTGGAACAGGCATTGGCGATCATGTTCCTCCACTCATACCTATTCTCATATAACTTATAAAGTTGTTATTGCTACCCTTGTCCATTAGCCATGTCTTAAGATTTTTTATAATAATAAAAGTTATTCTCTGTCTACTTCTACTACGTTTGCCTTCAATCTTTCCAGTGATTGCTAAATGTTCTAAACTGTTTTGTCGGCAAATATGGCCTAAAAATTGTAGTTGCCTCTGTCTTATAGTTTTAATTAATGATCGCTCGAGATTAGCCTCTTTCAGAACCAATTCATTTGTCTTTTTTTCTGTCCATATCCTCATCATTCGGCTGATAAACTACGTCTCTACTGCTTCTAGTTTTTTCTCTATTTCTTTGTTTATTGTCCAACACTCATTACCATACAAAAGTTCTGACCATACATGTTTTAATTACCCTTATTTTGGTTGTCATAATATTAAGTCTTATGTTTCTATTTGCCGGTATTGGTTTCATTTTTTTTATTTGCGCCTTTCTTTCATTAAATCGAGTATTAGAAGAAAGGTGCAAACCAAAAAATGTAGAAGCCAAATACAAAGACCTAAACAGAAATATTGTAATAAAATGCAACGCAGCCAAAGAAGAATGGATCAATCAACAATGTCAGGAAATAGAGCAAAAGCTAAATATAGACAGCAAATTCATGCATGCTAAAATTAAGGATGTCAGAGGTAAGAGAATCAAAGTTGTAAGAAAATACATGAGTATAAAGCATTTAAAGAGGTCTTATTAAGAAATTAAAGCAATAATAGTAGAAAATCCCCCGAAAACAATAGGTCTGTGAATCAAGATTTTGCCTACCCCAGCCTCTCATTGGTCAGTCACAGTTATAAGAAGTGCGAGTATTAGTGTTTGCTAACATCTTGTAAGCTTTGTGCCAAAGTTTTACGCTTTACTTTCGCAATTCTGATCAAGAGCTTTTTTGTAAGCTTTAACACTATGATTTTTTGCAAAAATAAGTTTATTCTGTCTGACTATTTTAAGAAATTTATGAATGAATGATTTTTTGTGAAGCAAGTGATGAATCACGTCGATGCCTGATTTGTTCAATCATTCGTTAGGTTAACATTGGAAACAAAAGCAAGTTACAAATAAAAGAGCTTGGGCCTCATCAACCAAAAGATTTTGTGCTTAAAAACAAAACTCGTTCCTTTTCCAGTTCATGGTACGAAATAAGTACTATTTTGTTTTTTTACACCATCCAAGCTGTAATCCACGCACCGTCATTCGTAATAATTGAAAGAATGAAACATGTAACAGGAACCATATTAATTCAAACAGTAATTATAATAAAAATGATGATGAAGATGATGATAATGTAATTTAATAATAATAATAATAATAATAATAATAATAATAATAATAATAATAATAATAATAAAATAATAATAAGAACAATAATTTATTATTAAATATAAAATATGATTAAAAAAAATAATGATTTACATGACTTGTATAATCTTTTTTTTTAAACTGGGTAGCTCAGGAACAGGCCCAACTACTACTAGATCCACCTTCATGGACCATCGACGAAATGAAGTCTACAGATTATCCTTTGATTATTATTATTATTGTTGTTATTATTATT
Organism: Plakobranchus ocellatus; assembly: GCA_019648995.1. Classification (NCBI taxonomy): domain Eukaryota; kingdom Metazoa; phylum Mollusca; class Gastropoda; family Plakobranchidae; genus Plakobranchus; species Plakobranchus ocellatus. The sequence continues at coordinate 631,105 of BLXT01002310.1, read as the reverse complement.
ATTATTACTATTATTATTATTACTATTATTATTATTATTATTCAACAACAAGAAGAAAAATATCACAAACAGTACGTCTATTAAATATGAGCTCTTCTGTTCTAAAATAAAAGAAAGGCGCGTTTCTAAAGGTATCTATATACGACTTGTCTAAAATCTAACAACCCTGACCACAACAAAGGGTAAAACAAGGAGGGTCTGGTCTACTCAATCAAACAAAACTTGATCTGTCCGCTGTCCGATTTTTAAAAAAAATCTCATTCTGATTTCACTTCACAGGTGACATTTTTGCAAGTTTTTATATCTCATTAAATTATGAAGCATTCGTAATTTTTTATTCGATTTTTTAAATGAAAGATATAGATCTAGATTTAGATCTAGCTATACTAGATCTAGATCTAGATATCTAGATCCAGACCTTAGAGACTAACTAAATCCTAAATCTAGTAAATTTAGATCTGAGTTGAAGGAAAAAGAAACAGTTGTAGCGCTTGGGTGCTGGCATTGAATGAAGTTGTCTTCAGTTTGCAGATCACTTGCCTATTTAGAATCCTGAGTCTATCCCAAGACACTTTTACTTACTGCTCTTCAGCAACTTCGTTTTCATTATCTTGACCAGTTTACAGTGTAACCAAGGGAGGGCGCAAATTTTTATTTTCACACCTATCTACCTTTAGATACAGTCAATCGATGAAAAAGTCAAGGATCAAGTTGTGCCTGTTAATCAAAGGATGTCTTCATAATTTTTTTATTTGCAACAAGAAAGGCTTGGTCTATGTAAATTAGGTTAGTTTACCACACCAAAAACTACAAGAGAGACATATATGTATATAAGTTTTTCAAGAAATAGAATTTAAAAACTGTTTGAAGTTTACTGTAATAGGTATGCTGTATTTTTTAATGATAAATATGTAGGCCCTATTGATCTAAGTCACCTTCATTTGGTCAAAGAAATCTGGTGAAAAAGCAAATCACCCATCCATCACCTCATAATGTACAGGTGATGAGGATATTGTATTGCAAAAGAATAGTCAATTACTCTTAATATATTACTATCAAATATTGATTTTTGATGCTTTTAAGATCTTGCATTGGATTCAAGTTTGTCTCTCATGGTTGAAGATTTACTTAGATCTTTAGTAACTGTGTTGAATTTGATATTGATAAAAATACTCCATAAAATTATTTTAGAATATTTGGATCATGTTTATTTACTGCAATTCTTCATTGTTGCCATGTCTCTTTCAAAATATTGAACAAAACATGTTTTTAACAAGATGAAAACTGTGAATGACTATTTTCAGGCACCAGGCACAATGTTCAATCGTTTGGTAAGATTTATGTCATGATCATTGTTGTTGTTATTGTCTTTTTTTTTTTTTTAATTTGCAGTGTTGATCTAAATGCACTTCATACTATACATGAAAACTTTTTCTCATATAATATCTATAACTGACATTTGATTTGTTAAATGCATGGAGCTTTTGTAAAACATGGAAAATAAGTTTACCTGTATTTGATCTTTTAAAAGTTCTCATGATTTTAAGGATGTTATCCTTTCGATGTTAAAGTGATCATAACCAAAATGGAAGTTGCATCCATATTTAATCTATGCACATTTATTTTAACAAGTTTTTCCTATGATGCTCCACCTAATTAGATGTCTCAGATGCCCACATAATTCAAAGATCCAATTGCTTTTTTTAAAAAAATATGTTGTGTCCCCATAAAATGAGATAACTTGGCGGAAAAATCAGCCACGCAGAGCAAGATTTTATGAATGCTTCCCAAAAAGTATGATTTTTTAAAGTAACATCAACCTAAGCAAAACTGTCCAAAGTTTATGTGTGTATTTGGGTGTAAAAGATTAAAAATTATAACCACTACACCTACGTATAATTACATAATAACACTTGTTCCTGCCACAAAACATCTCATTTCATACTGTCAGACTTCATTTGGTTATTGTGTCATTCGTAACTTTATGTGTGATTTCCAATTTAATGTTTGCATTTTTATTAACTATTAGGATTTGCCACATCTGTTACTCATTTTTTCTTTTTCCATTTGCAGGTGACATTAGCCGTTGGCGTCTACAGTGGTATCTATATATGTCAAAACTATGAGGTATTTTTGGCACTGTGAAACGTCGCCATAAAATAAGGTGTTTTATGGAAAAATTGTTTAATGGCATCCTAGACAGCCCTCATTGAAATGATATAAAAAAAGGGCAACCTTCTCCATATCTTGTGGATGAATTCTAAAGTAAAATGTTTAGAATTAAAACTGAAAATATGAATTTTCATGATTTCCTCATCCTGCAGAACACTCATTTTGTGATTTCAGTGAAACATACATATCTACAAGTTAAATTTGAGGAGGAACACTTTTTTTGTTTCAGTTACATTATTCAAAATGTTGAATTAAATTTTTCTCTAAAAGTTGAGTATTTATGTAGCAGCCCCGCAAAATAATGCAAGTTGGGGTCCTGCATGCTTAATTCAAAATCATTAACCACTTCACTGTTGTTAACTTTCCATAGACATACTTAGGCTCTCTTTACAAATAAACTTTGGAAATTTTCACCTCGTAATTTTAGAACTTTGATTTGATCTCAGTGATGTAGACCCGCAATTTGACCCATTTGTGGAAAAGTTATACATTCATGAATAGATTTTTTTTTTTAAAAAGGTTTAAAATAATTTTTTAAGAGGCAGCTTGTGTAAGTCAGTCATAGGATCCATGTTGGACATACTGAGTTACATGCAGAAGTTTTATTGAAAGAAAAAAAACCTTCGTCTCTATCCCATTTCTGTGGAATGATATGCAAATTTGAAGATTGCACTTTTATTATTTTCTTTTTTCTTTTCTTTTTGGCATGTTTTTTTTTTTTTTTCAGTCAATTAACATTTTTAAAAGGCTCCTGTGCATGCTTTGCTGTGGTTGCCTCACATAAGTGGCCAGTACAAATTTTTATATCATTATTTATAGTCTAATTGATGGAGCAATGTAGGCTAAAAATTAATAACATCCTCTTTCCTCAGTGAGAAAAAAATTACATTTAGCTGAGCAAAATAATATCTTTGAAATTTGCAAAAGTTAAATTATAAGATTGACATACTGTTTTAGAAATTATTTTACATATCAAGTTTTAAAATATGTCATTTGATACAATAAAGCTTATTAAAAAAAACAATTTTTTTCTCATATGCCTGTTGTTTTGCAGGTCCCAAAACTTCATGGACCCCTTGAATTATGGGAAATAATTAAAAAGCAAGCTGAGGAGCATAAGAAAGACAAATGACTAGCTCTCTGTCTCCAGAAACTGGATAACCATCTGGCAAAGAACTTAGTGAAACATCGAAGGCATGAAATGAAAAATAGAGATATCTTGATGCCTTTGTGAATTTTTCAATTTTTTTTTTTTTACTATGTTACTATATCTATTGAATTATTTGATTTTTTCACATCTTTCTAATGTGCATGCAATTGGTTATTGCCAGGTCTTTTCTTCCTGCCGCTGTTTATTACCGGTCCTTTTTTTTTTTTCGCTACTGTTTGTTGCTAGGTCTTTTTTTTCCTACTGTTCACACATACACACACACAACCACACTGCAACACTACACAAAAATAAAACTACACTGAGAACTGACTAAATACATAAAGATATGCCAATTCCAGGGGCAGAAGTATTTAGCTTCCCTTTGTATTCTTTTCTGTGATATTATTTAAAAATAAAAAAAGAATTAAATAGAATTTTACATTATCTTTAAGGATTCCATTCATAATAAAATTCATGAACCATGGACATGCAATTTAAGTAATACAAGCCTCATGGAGTCTGTGCCCTCAGTGAAGCCTTTTTTTTTTTCCTATAATGTAACTATCTGTGGAGGCAGAATGTGTCAGCTGAGGTCCAGCATGCTAATGCTTGTCTCTGTAGGACAAAACCCCAACAGCGTGTTTAAATAATGAGCAGGACAAGTTGCAGGACAGATCACTCTTGTTTGTCTTATGAATAATACCAGAGCTGCCAATACATACCAACTTCAGTAATTTACCACTGATAAGTGTGAGACAAGTCCTGGGTTGTTGAAGCACTGAAATGCAATGAACACATAGATACCGATAGCAATTTAGCTTTCGTTTGTCTCAAATACTAACAATAGCTCATAAAATAAGTTGGAATAAAATTGTAGTATATAGATCATTGTGGAGAAAAAAAAAGTAAACGATCAGCAATATATTTCTTTGGTTCTATGTGTGGTTAAAATATTAACTTAATAGTCTTCTATTTGCTACAATGAACCCTTTGGCATCAAACTAGTATGAGTGGGTTGGGTTGTTATATATGAAATACAATACTATGTTTCTTCTCACAGATCTGTTGGTTTTTTTTTTTAACTAGTGAACATTTTTGTTTTGACTTATTGAATTGTATTTTGTAAAGTGATGATCCAAAATTACTTAAGCTAGATTTTTTCAAGTTGGCAGCTCTGTATTATTGATTCATGCCTAATGATCTTTGACTGCTAGTAATAGTGATATATGAGCCATCTGTCATCGATTCTTAAAAAAAATTTTTCTTTAAATTGTAATCACTCAATTGGACACCAGGCCTGGCAAAATAAAAACTCACCATCTACAGAGCAGTCCAAATAAGCTGTTTTGGACTAATATAAGAACTCTGTACTTGTGGGCATATGTCTTTTTTCATAATGTTCATTTAAATTGAAATGTTTTTACTTTGGCAAACTCACCAGAAAGGCTTAAAGAAATAGAAAATGCTACTGTTTTCAGAAAATTTCTAAGTGTTTGTCCTAAGATAATGCTTGAAAGTAATTTTATGGAAACGAATAGGTATCTTAATGACAGCTTAAGTCATTATGTATGCACTTGACACAATCACCACAAATGATTCTGCCAACTAAGCGACTTTTGCATAAGCTTGTTTCTGAATTTCCCTTAAAAAATTTTTTTTTGGATTTGTCTGTGCAGTATTGATTTTCAGGCATTGAATTGTGCGATATGAGTGAGAGGGCATCTGGCATAGCCTTGTTTGCAAGATGTATGACTGAAAAAGTGAAATATGTGATACTGGACAAAAATTTTTGTAGGTGTTGGTAATGAAAACTTACCAGCCAAAGTGTTAAAAAAACAGTATTTTTGTTCTGTGAGCATTGTTACACATTCATTAGCTTGTGGGAAATAAAATATTACAAACAAAATACATTAAAAGAGCAAATTTCAGTTGTAAAAAAGGCATAAGATGTGGAGGCCATGAGTCTCGTATACAAATTCTGGTATGATTTGTTTTTTTGTTTAAAGCCTGTCGACAGGGTGATCTCTGACTGCCCTCACGCAAGCCAGGGCATCGATGACAGGGCTCACACCTGTAGATCTTGGGGGGGGGTTAAGGGTTGCTAACCGCTGTGCCGCCACCACCTTCATTGGATTCTGCCACACAACATAAAATACATGTATTTGTATTTTATTATGTCAGCCTCTATGTGTGCTGTTTTTCCTCTTTTTGAGAGCTCTTGTGAAGTTGGTTTTGCTTCGAGTTTTTCAGTACACAGAATGCTTAAGCTAGAACTATCATAGCTAGGTTGTACTTTTTCTTCGAAGCCAACATTGATCGATCAAAAGTATGACAACTTACCCCTGTGCCACCAAGTCATGTCATTTGTATACTATATATTGACCTCTCACCTTAAGTGAAGATTGTATGACAGTTTTCAAAATTGATTTGTGCTATGGTTCATACATATTTTTACACATGTATTGTTATGAAGAACTAGGGTAATTTTTGTGTTCAATCATGTGAAGTATTTTGTCACGCAATGAAACAGAAGTCTATTTATTACTGTTGTTACCCAATTGTTTATTTACAATAATGATTATGAATTCTGTTGAACATTATGATTTTGTGTGTGTGTGTGTGTGTGAACTTGTCTGTGAGGCTAAAAAAGCAACAAAAAAAAATTTAAAAAAAAGACCTCTTTTGCGTGCAATGCTTTTTCTCAGAAGAAGGTAAATGGTTTTGATTTATAAACAAGTGTTTACATCATGAATAAAGAAAAAAACAATCAAATAAGGTTTTAGATTTATATTGTTTTTTGTTAGTCTGCAACATCCTTGTGAAAGCACTGTCAAAGAGAGTTGAGAAATGAGAAAGCCTTTTAGTTTTAGAACATCATTATTCAGTTTTATTCTTCCTTTAGGTAAAACTCATTACAGGTTAACATTAACAATTATATCTTATCCAAATCTAAATTTCTAATGCAAGTGCATATAGGGTCAGTAAATCAATCTGTGGGCTTATCCCTAAGTCAGTAAGATTTTCATACATCATTACATGTATCATGTTACGCATATTGTCACATACATACGGCCACTTTCAATCATTAAGAAACACCACAGTCATAGTATTAGGCTTTTGAAAAAAGATTTTTCAGTTTTGCCATTGATTATGAAGTTGAAAAAAGAGAATCATCTCGGTCCTGAGGGAACATTTTTCTGTATAATGACAAAAGTTTGTGGTGCAAAATTTCAATCTGGTCAGTCGGGGAAATGATGGAGAAAAAGCTACAGAAATGTATTGATTGACCCTGGTCAGTCAGGGGGGTTGGTGAGTAAAAAAAAAAAAGCTGCAGAAAGTATTGATCGACCCTGGTCAGTCGGGGAAATGGTGAGTAAAAAGCTACAGAAAGTATTGATCGACCCTGGTCAGTCAGGGAAATGGTGAGTAAAAAGCTACAGGGAGTATTGATCGACCCTGGTCAGTCGGGGAAATGGTGGGTAAAAAGCTACAGAAAGTATTGATCGACCCTGGTCAGTCAGGGAAATGGTGGGTAAAAAGCTACAGAAAGTATTGATCGACCCTGGTCAGTCAGGGAAATGGTGGGTAAAAAGCTACAGAATGTATTGATTGATCCTGGTCAGTCAGGGAAATGGTGGGTAAAAAGCTACAGAATGTATTAATTGACCCTGGTCAGTCGGGGAAATGGTGAGTAAAAAGCTACAGAAAGTATTGATCTACCCTGGTGAGTCAGGGAAATGGTGAGTAAAAAACTACAGAAAGTATTGATCAACCCTGGTCAGTCAGGGAAATGGTGAGTAAAAAGCTACAGAAATGTATTGATTGACCCTGGTCAGTTGAGGAAATGGTGAGTAAAAAGCTATAGAAATGTATTAATTAACCCTGGTCAGTCAGGGAAATAGTGGGTAATAAGCTACAGAAATGTATTGTTCGATGCATTGAATGATTGATACTAGTGTCTGTTTCACACAAGCATTTTATTAAAGCTAAATGATAATTCCAAGTCTTGGGCACACTTAATTTTTTTAGTTATTTTAAACTATTTTTTAAAGTATTGAGCTCACTCATTCAAACAATTTTCAGGCACTGTGCACACCAATTATGTCGTCATCATTTACACCAGCATTTGCATTCAAAGGTAAATTTGTTCTTCTATTTTGTTGATTAAAAAATAATTCTTATACCCCACGTTATCCCTGAGATATTTTTTACTCATATATCCTTTTTCATTTTTGATCTTCCTCCTATCTATACTGTTGAATTATTGTACGCTCACTTAAGGGGAAAGGCTTTCTAACCCCAATATAGATATATATATATATGGATGTATGGGCTGGGCTGCACCATGGATGTAAAGAGAGTTCACACAATAGGAGAGCACAGGCTGTGGAAATGTAGCAACATTGTTGCTTGTCTGCCTCACCTGTCAACAAGGAAAATCACGATTTTTTTCTGCAGCTGGTATAATTCAAACAAGACCGTCTTCCCACCTTCCCCTTTATGCAGGCTTAGGACTAAGTCATGCAGGGCTGTCTGCAGTGACGGCTGTACCATGTAGTTCAGTACTTTAATTGCTTCATGCCCTGAATTAATGCCATTTGGCAGATTTGGATATGAAAACATACACAATAGTTTAAGATCACATACTGGTACAGTGGTAGTGGTACTCTACCATCCATTCAAATAACTTGTTGAGCTGTTCAGCCAAAGAAAACATTATTTATTTTTAATTTTGTAATGTAGTGGTAATAAGGGAAGTCACTGATCATTTTGTATTATCTTTTATGGAAACATACATTTCCTAAATGAGCACATGTTACTCAAGCCTCCTGAGGGAGGCTTCAGTGTCACAGTGGAGAGATCTGCAGAGCCCCCTCTGCTGCGGGTTTTAGCCCCGCCACTGGCGCCCTGGCCTGATGGAGGGCTTGAAAGCCTGAGATCACCATGTTGTGGACAGGCTATGTATGTATATATAACTAACCAAGCCTCCCGAACTCTGTTCATTTGACTGGATAGGTCTACTGTTGTTTCTGAATTGCACTGTTTCAAATTTTTATCCATTAATCTCTCCACCCAGCCTATTGAAACGCACAGGAGTTTAAAAGTTTCTATGAAAAAGGTGAGAAAAAAATTATCCATTATTCAATAGATCTGATGTTTTAATGATTTTTTTTCCCCATTCTTACAGCCAAACCAAAATAATATATATATATTATAATAATATATATTTATACATAGTAGCATAAATACATCAATTCATTTCGTTTCTTCCACACACTTTTTTAAAATGATAATGTAAAAAATCTCATTCAACAGAAAGTTGCTTTTTTCCTTCTTTTTTTAAAATAAAATTTACATCCAAACTCACGACAAATAAAACGATGAAGTAATTACTTTAACCAAAGACTGACAAGGATTTTACAATAAGCATAGAAATAAAAACAAGAAAAAAAAAATACATATATAATTGTAAGCCTTTTACAAGCGACAGTAATTTTGTATAATTTATGAAACAACATTTAAATTATATTAAATACAGGGATTACAATATTTTCACATTAAAAAAGCAAGATCTGTACATCTTTTATCATTTTTTTTTCAACAGATCAATAAAAAAAATCCTCTTTATACGAAACAAAGCCTCAAATTTAAAAGTATAGTAGATGAAACGACATGACTATTTCGTACACTGCATTATTACAAATAAATCTCTGACAAACTATATTGATCTAAAAATCTTATACAGTCAGTCAAGGACATGCACTTTGCAATGCTGCTAACACAGGTCATGAAAATTTTGATATTCATTTATTGTGTGTGTTGCCATCTGCCATTTTAAAATTTAATTGCCGCCCAATCTTTTTTTTTGCTTTTTAATGGAAGATAAAAACCATAAAGGCAAAGTTAAAACCAATTCATTTCTTTACAAGCAGATTTTTGTTTGATTCCTTCCATGCTGGAAACGATTCTGGTCAAAACTAAAATTTGTGGGATGAAAAACACTTTGCAATGTACAAAATAAATAAAATAATAGTAATGGATTTTGAAGGAAATATCGCTGAATGCGTTTACTTACACTGAACCTGTTAGGCTTTCATCATTGAGAAATACATGATTTTCTACCGCTTGATTCAAATTCTAAAATTCCTAGACAACGATAAACCTTTGACTGTGGCCCACATTTTGAATTCATTACACATACCTGAGTCACTCATCAACAAAAAACAAAACATTTTACAACTTGATTTCATGGTTAAAAAGAAATTGTTTACTTACCATTAAAATTGTTACTGTTAGTGATTTTAAAAACAATAACAACAACAAAAGTTCGATATTTTGAAAGAACTTCTGAAACTTGTAATTGGTTTCTTTTTTTTTTATTTTAGTTAAGATTAATTACGCGTCATATTCCGAAGACTGGGGGCAGAATGCACTGTGATAAAGCCATTCATTAATGTGAAAAAAAGAACTTCCATGATTGGATACACAACCAATTATATTCTGCTTGCCACCTTTGAATTTAGATATAAAAAAAAACAAACTATCTATTGAAGCTGATTATCTAATAGCCGCTTACTTGAAATAAACATTATTCACGAGGAGCTTGTTCAGGAAATGAATATTTGTACTGAAGAAAAGAAAGTTTAAAAGGTATGCAGGTAACAAAAAAAAAGCATTTTTAGCGAAAAATATTAATAACTTCAAAGATCACCCTGCGTTATAACTGATTAGTGGAAAAGAATATCTGAGGAAAGAACTGCTAGAACTACTCACAAATAGTAAACTGAATGAATTTATTGTGCACAT
>BLXT01002310.1:591774-608288 GCA_019648995.1 Plakobranchus ocellatus | reverse complement strand
TTTTTTTTGTTTTGTTTCCTTTAGATATACACCAGAATGGCATAGCACTCAAAATTGGCAAGTAGGACTAGTAAATTTTACTTCAATGATTTATTTTTGAAAATGGTTGCGTCATCTGCTATACAATTTTTAATGTTTTATTTGGAACATTCTTTGCTATGTAAGAGTACCCCATTGCACCATGACAAAATTTATGCCAGCCTAAGCTTTTCCATCCTCAAAACAAACTGTTTGGTAATTTATATTGTTAGGTTGAGAAACAACATTACATCCACAGTCACTTTTCAATCTCCTTCTTTGTAAATTCAATGTTTCAGTACTGCCCATATTTCCAAACTCAAAAAATAAAAAAATGAAAAGAATAAAGAGAAAAATTGTAATCCTTCTCCTAAAGACAGAGAGTAAAACAACTTACTTGTTTATATTATCAAGACTTGGTAAGGCCAAACCACCTGCACGCACTGCAACACAAATTGATCACAGAATGTTAGAAGTTTACTCCAAAAAATGTGCCAAAAAACTTTTTCTTTGCTTCTGATAAACAAAATACTACAATATTTTATCAACTGATTATAAACTAGCTTGTGAATTACCTTAATCTTTAGATTTACCAGCACGGCCATGAACATTTTCAAAGAAATAATTTTTTTCAATTTTATATTTAGGTTGAATCACCTAGTTATTAAAGCTAAATACACACTCTAAATTTCATATTTGCCCTAAACATACACTCTGATCATAACACAATTTCCTATGAAGACATACAGCTTATCAGACAAGAATGTATCATTATTTTTTGCTCCAATTGATTTTAAATCCCTTTCTACATTCCCTTGTTGCAGACTGGGCTCTAAAATAAGGACAGCCTAGTTTTTAGGCAAGCAGACCGTCTAGTTCTATACTATATGTCTTAATAAAATGATGATGCTGCTGAAACGTGTTTAAATGTGGCAACAGTAAAAAGAAATGATTAATTTTTATCTTTTTCCCTCTATACTGTCACCATTCTAATAACTTTATATCATTGAACTGATGCAGCTAAAATTAGAGTACACATAGAAATGAAAAAAAGTTCCCATGTAAAAACAGATCATGCCCATTTTTTTCCAATTTTTATTTGAGATTTTTTGCCACAAAAAAAATGAATTCTAAATCTTAGCGTAGAGTAAAAAATAAAAATGAACTTTTCAGAAGTACTCACTGTTGATCTTTTTCACCTCATTGAGCTCACTTTTGGACAACAATAAATGCTTGTAACTGAGGAGGAGTTAGAAAGAAATATGAACGATACAGAATTATCTGGACTTTTGAAAAAAATCTATTAAGTTCTCTGAAAGTAATACATTTAAAGAAAGCAATATGTTTGCAGTATTTAAAAAAAGTCGCTTCAAACTTAAAATAAAGTTTCCTTATACTGGAAAACTATCACACTCAAAGTAAAAGCATTGAAAAACTTCCAAAAAAAAAAAGGAAACTGATCACGTGCATTTTCTTACACACTCATGCTTCATATGTAAAAAAAAAAAAAGATAGAGACATGGACTTTATATATTCTGGAGTCTTTCCACTCTCATTATATATTGTATAGAAATCTGCACATCTCCTCAAATATTAAAGTGTATTGCAATTTTGCTTCAAAAAAATTGTATCATCATCACATCTATTCCACAATCAAGACAAAGTAGATCCAGAGGATTCATATAAAGGCTAATTTAGTAAAAACAAAACAAAACAAAAGCTTTACAAAAAATAAAATACAAAAACTTTAAATGAGAGGGATGTCTGAATCAAAGTTTTTCTACTTGCATAAGCTAAACCGTGCAATACCAAATTATGTCACAGCATTATATTTTATAAGATTGATAATGAAAAGTGCGATGGTCGACCTTTAATACTAGACATCACAATTCAAGAAAAGAGATCAGTGGATACTCACTCAGAATGATCACAGAAACTATGTACAAGTCGTAAAAATTGTATTTTCAGTGCAACCTCCTGGGGAGAAGAAAAAAATAATTGAACATATAATAAGGAAATCCAGCACACACACAAGAAAAAAGATGCATATGAAGGGACGGTTTATGTTTATTATAATAAACAGAAGCACTGCAGCAATTATTCTAGTTTCATGATAATTTGTTTTTTGCAAGTTTATTTGTGTTGTATTTGACCGCATTATAAAAAACCATAAGTCTTTCCTGACACTTGCCCTCATATAAACCTTTCGTAATAATAAAAAATCACCTTGATAGTTTTTTAAAAAACGAAAATACTGTTCTTTTAGTCATTTAACTTCTAAATATCTTAAAAAGTATATATTTACCGGACTGCACTCGCAGGATGGATTGTGGCCTCTTAATCTGTGCCTTGTTTGTGAACGGCCACTGATAGGGGAAGAACAAAATAATCACATATCACAGAACCAATGAGAGGTTTCTCTATAGAATAAATGCTGGTTGAGCTAAATCTCTCCATAGCTGTTACTCTTGTTATAAAATTTAAATAACTCTTGTTATAAAATTTAAGCTTCTTTTTGATAATAATCACTTTACAGCTAAGGAGAAGATTTATAAAATAACATACTCTTAAGAACAAGGCAATGGTAAACAAACTTTAAACCATTTATTTGGTTCATTACAGTACATATAAAAAAAGGAAGAGCTACTTAAGACGAAAAAAAAAAAAAAAGGATCATATAGATGATGTTCTTTTTTTGTGGATGAAAGACAGAAACAGTAGGCCTACTTACACTTGGCACTTCCATATAAATTGGTCAAAGAGATCACTGAGGCCTGACGCCAACTTTAGCTCCGCCAGTCTTCTTTGCACCTGGAGAAAATGACATTTTATTCTAATTGTAATTTTGCATGTTCCCCGGAAGCAAGGAAAAAAAAAAGCAGGGAGCAAACATTTCCTATTAGAAATTTAAAACAAAGCTCTTCTCAATTGTAGCAAGGCTGAAATCAATTTTACATGAACTAGACAAAAAGCAATTACAAAAAAAAGATCTAATCAGATTATTTAAGATGTTCAAGATAGTCCTACGAAGAAGGAAATAAAACTTTACTTTGCTTTTTCAACTTCCTTAGTGTTAAAAAAAAAAAATTTTAAAAGCAATGCATTGACCCAGAATTGATGTAGACTTGGAACTATTAGTAAGATCAATAGTCAAAGACTAGTATTAGTCAGATATTTTGAAGATTACAGTTGGTAGAAATCGGCAAATTTGAAGAGGCAACATTCTTTTCAGTATGATCATTCACTAACCTTGTTAAAACTAATATCATAAACCTTGAGTAACAAAGGCTTATCTAATTTCAACCATTATCAGGTTACCATAAAATCAATTTGAATTTGATCAATTTTTTTTTTTTAATTTGTCTTTCATTCTTCCTGGTTTGAAATTAAAAAAAAAAAACCACATTTAGTAGTGTGTTAAGCCTGATTGCAATCAAATACAGAGAAGATAACGGGGGTGGGAGCAAAAAACATGAGCTATACTGAAAATTTGCCGGGGTCCTGGGACAGCGACGGATCCGAAAATGTAATGTTAGAATTTTAAAAATGGTTGAACAGACTTGTGGATTCGGACCCCATTACCCCTCCTCTTTTTCTTTACATGACTTTTTTTTTCTATACTGAATTCTATAACAATAAAAAGGTCTCCCACTCCTCAGATAATGTCAATGACAAACATACCTTTTTCCGATGTTTCCCCAGGAGAAAAAGACCCAAAACATAGACAACCTCCACCCTCTGGACAAGCTCCTCTGTGATACTGAGTGCCTGCTGTGCTACCATAGGATGACCCTCTGAGCCCGGTTCACACACACCTACAGAACGGTACAGAACTTTTCGTCACAATGGATTACACTACACCACTACACTGCCTGTTCTGGCCACATCAGCTCTAAGCAATGAACAAATTTTTCATTTTGCCTAGACCTTCTTTCAAAGCAATAGAGCCAGCTTGTTTGTATTTAAAAAAAAAAAAGATGAAAAATAAAGATAATTTATTTAGATTCTAGACAATGTTGAAGAAAATAAAGTTAGTTAATATCTTCAACTAAGGGAAATGGCTGACGAAAACAATGCATTGTTGCAACATCCTAAAGAAAAAAAATGATTTCTTTAGAATTTTGTTCTTTAAATGTGTTATTGCACTATCCTAGGGGAAAAAAAATTGGTTTCTTTAGAATTTTTTTTTTTACAGAGAAATGATCAAACAATACAAAGGCAACTTAAAATGTATTAAACTACCCACCCCCAACAAACTCTTCAAATTCGTCGGGCATCTGAGGCTCGTACACTTCGTCTGCCATCTGATTGTCAATCCACTCCATCCAGCAATCCAACTCACTTGGCATCCCCATGTAACGCGGTTTGTCTGCATGGAAAATCAATGTCCACACACACATATTAAATCTCTGGCTTCATCTTTGATGAGAACAATCTCAGCAATCCATCAAAATTTCTAATGTTTTGACTATGAACCAAGATAAATTGCACATTTTATTGAAATATAGCCAATTTAAGCTGATATACAGAGCTACGTCTGACTATGCTAATAATATTCAACAACTCCAAATATTCACAGAGTAGAAATCAGAGTTGCATGCTTAAATTCATCGTAACCAACTTCCATTTTGTGCTCCTTGTAAATATTAAACAAACTTTGTCTTGAGACCAGATTAAATAGAGTAGAAATCGCATTCCAAATATTTCAAAACATATACACAGCCAGAAATTGCCTTTATTAAGCTTTGCAGTGATGAAAATTGGATACATTTCAGCTTTCTATCGATAAAATTTCAATATCCCAGCACAGAAGCTCAATATCTTATTTGCTGAGATATTAAGATTTTGCAATTTATGGGACTTACATTCTTTATTAATTGCAATCTGTACAAGGCGAGGCAGAAGGTCAGGGATTCCAAGGAGAAGTTCTGTAAAAAGAGTTTGAAAAAATATTACCAACAGAAATGCATGTAAGACAAAGGCTAAAATTCTATCTACGCCCCCCTTTCCAAAAGCACAGTGATTTGAAATAGTTCATAACAAATACATCCAATGACAATACAAGTCTATTTATGGTCAACAGAATACAACATAATACAGTAGGAATTAAAAATCTAGTTCATTTTCTTGAAATTTCTAGTGTTAACATGCATCCATACTGCAGCAAATTCCAATGACACCCATTTTTTTTTTTTCATGGAAACACTCCTACACTAAAGTTTTGCCATTTTTTGTTGGGTTTTTTTTTAACCTTAGTTACACATTTTACTCAATTTCATTAGCAGCAAAACTCATATAAAAAGGAGAATATATGAAAGTTTAGAGGATGGCAATATTAAGGACAAATGAATATTGGTCCCCAAAAGATGAGGGGAAAAAAAGGAAAAAAATTAAGCGCCTAATGAGGCTGCAATGTTTGAATAACAACCAAAAACAGCTTTTTAAAACTTGACATTCCTGGTTTGACACCTTCAATTTTCATATTGAACTGCATTCTTCAGGAGAAAAGTGAGTTAGGTTTATTCTCATTTTGAAACACATATTTTTAAAATCAAACATAGGACTTTTATCACTAAATTTTTTGAAAAAAAAACCAAAAAAAAAACCAGTTTTCTTGAATTATGACTTACAGTTCAATAAAAATTTAAGAAAAACTTTTTTAATCGTTGTGATTTATGATTAATGTATTTTTTTTAAAATCAAACAAACCTTGATTGATGTCTCTAAGATTGACAAAGCCTTTGCTTCTTTTTTGCTTGTTTTGGGCAAACACTGATGAAGGAAAAGAAAAAATTGCTAAATGCTTAAAGAGCAAAAAAAAAAAAGAGAGCAGAACAATTAAGGTCAAATTATATTACTCATATCTTGGCTGAAATAAAAAAAAATATCTAAAAAATTACAATTATTTTCAGTGTCACTTGCACTTTATTCAGATTTGTTGCATCCTATTTTTTTTTCCCAATGAATTACCATTATGATGATTCTACAAAAAATTGTATACTGGACTATTTAAAGTTACTTACATGATGATTTGTTCTCATAAATATCTAAATCTGAAATAGCCACAGCCAGAATGCGACAGAAGTTGGCTAGTTGAGAATCATCCAGACACCCAATCAGAATGCGGAGATTTGCTAAGGGAGGGAAAAAAGACAATACAGTCACCACATAGACCATTCTGTAATACAAATCACACATTTATTAACTCATATCTTGGCTTTACTATTTGGATTTCAAGATAAATGCTACAAATTTTTCCATAACCACACAACTGAGCTTTGCTAATAAGTAGGAACCTGCAGTAGGTAAAAATGAAAAGAAAACAAAACAAAACAAAAAATAAATAAATAAAATAGCAACAGCTCCCACAGATACATGAAAAATTGTAACGGGGCAACTGAAATATCATACTCAATTTTTTTTTCACGTGGGGACACAGGGGAGAGAAGAGAGTTGGGGCTGCTCTGAAAATTTTGTTTTAGTCTAATGATTTGTAGCAAACGCATGTAATAGTAATTGTACAATAATTCTGACTTTTGTCAAAAGCAAATGATCATCACCACAATTTTTCTTCTAACGCTCAGAAGGCCAACATAAGGGAAATCGAAAATATTTTAACGATGAGTCATCGTCTATTTTTAGATATTCTTTTGACTTTATTTTTTTATGTAATGCAGTGCATGTTTTGTATTTAGGTAATTAAAGATCAAAAATTTTGCTGAAACCAAATAAAAGTCTTAATTTGATGGTTTTTTTATTTTAAAAAAATTTTTTTTCTCGTCTAAAAAAAAACTTGTGACCTCGCTTCTCTTCCGCCATTTTAAATTCCTTAGTAGCGTTGCTGTTTTGTATGCGCTACGAATTTATCGTAAAAGAACCTGAAAATTGTCTAAAATGGATACAGAAGAGGTTATCTATACATTAGATGATTCCCCTGATGCCTCTAGCGATGAATGGGAGACTGATTTATCAGAATAATTGGGCGACAAGGTCAATTCTCCCCTGAATGCATCGACCACGGCCAATGGCAACAGTAAGTAGTGACACTATGCCTAGTCTAGTGTAGATCTAGAATTTTATCTCTAACCTTGGGTTGTTTGAATGCATTGTAGCCTTAATTTTTGTGATTTCAAACATATCTAGACTTAAATTAGAATGATATTAGCTTTTACATGATTGAGAAGGGTCTCTTTCAAGGCTAGATCTACAGGTTGTTTTGTTGCTATGCGGTTGTTTACAAAATGGTGGCCATCAGCTGATTGATCGACGGACATATCATGGGCCATTTTATGGGGCTTATCAACCTAAATCAAACATATTTACTATTATTTGCTGATTTTTTAGCATAAAATACAATATCTGCTCTTGGATATTTTTTCTATATAAATTATAATGTGTTTTATTAACTTCCATTTGATGGGCTTCAGAACTTGCTCTGAGTTTATGTTTAGATTGGATATCCCAACCACTAGAGTAAATGCATCTGCACTGTTATGTTTCAGACTGCCACTTCCATGTGAGAAGAGCTATGGGACCACTGATGATGGACCTGATGACCCCATTCCACTGTTCAAGCCTGCCGGTGCACCTGGTCTTTGCCCATTTGAAAGCAGAGACTCAGCAAGATCGGAGAAACTTTTTGAGTGCAGGTAAGAAATATAGCCGTTAAGTAATTTTTTTTCTTTACTTCTACAAGTAGTAGAATTTATCAGTGGAGACATCAAGCCCTGGAAGTGGCAAATGGTGAGCTGAATTCCTTTTGATGTCCTTGTATTTATTTGAATATAAGTTTTTAATAATGTCACTGAAATATCAATCACAACAAGTAACAATTTTTTTGTTCTTTTCTCATCCCCGTACCCTTTTATCCTTTCCCTGTACCTTTCTGCCCTTCCCCTGTTTCCTTGTTTTTCCCCCCTTATCCTTATCACATCAGGAGCCTTCCTCAAGTTTTTTTTTTTTTTGGCACTGAATCGATGATCCAACTGTACAGCTTCACCAATGAGTATGTGCGACTGCATGGACCCGAGAAGCCATATTTTTATAAGACTTGGAGGGATATGACCATCGATGAACTCTATGTTTTTTTGGATTACTGATGTACATGAGCACAATTCAAACACCCAGCACAGAGCTCTACTGGTCTACCTTACACCTTTTTCATAGATTATGGGGTCGTGTTTTCATGTCCAGATTCAGGTATCAGCAAATTCAATGTTTTTTTAGAGCTTCAAATCCATTGACAGAAAATAAACGAAGCAAATTGACCAAGGTAAGATTTTTAAGTAATTGTCTAAAGATGAAATGCATGAAATTTTGGCAACCTTTTGAGCATGTTAGCGTAGATGAGAGGATAGTTCAGAATAAAGGGAGATATATATTTTTAGACAGTTTATGAAGGATAAGCCAGTGAAGTGGGGGATGATTTTTTGAAAGGTAGCTCTGGGTGAGCTATGTGTGGCCCAACCAAAGCCTCTAAATATTGCCCACATAATACGGGTGTGACATAATTAGTAATATATTTCAAACAGTTGTAAATGCAATGTTTTTATACTTTGAGTAACATTGATATTTCATAACATTCAACTTCATTTACACAAGTAATTATATTACTAATATGGTTCACGTCCCTCTGGTCTTGAAGTTTTACAACCCTAATAAAATTACAATAAAAATAATTACTGAGCTGATCCTTTTTGTTACTGTCAGAACTTTGATAGTCAGTGTTCATTTTTATCATAAAGAAATAATTGGGTTTCCCTTCCCACTTGTATGTACCTTCCCTTTAGAAAATCTAATAATTTGCTTATTTTTACTAATGTTTTTGGTATATTATATGTGTACGGTTAAAATTTTTTTCTTCAGTAAAGTGATATCATTGACCACAAAAATTGAGTAAAAAGGTTTAAATTATAACCAAATGAAAGCTCTTTTAATTTTGAATCCAATGGTATATAACAAGCTGGTACTCTGTCTGTATACAAGCAACCAATAAGAAAATAAAAGAAGGCATATGGCGATCCTTGAAATTTGGCCAAAAACCCCTGGCCTTCTGAGAGTTGATAATGTGCATATATTGAGCAGGAAAATGGAATTTGAAAAAACTAACATATTTTCATTGTCTATTTTGCATATTATTTTCAACGATCTCCTTGTACTTTTCTTTCACTTCGCTTTCGTTTCATATGCAGCATCGATGAACGATTGGTTTCCTCTTTATCAGTATTGATCAAAACTTATGTAATGACATAAAAATTGATACCAAAATTCAATTGCCTCAATGCACAAGATTTTTTTTTCTGAACTTGAATTGAACTGTTGCTGGATAAAGGTGTTACTGTTACATCTATAGAAACAAAAATTAGTTAAAATGAATAGTGCCACGATTTTAGATTTTAAATTGCACTGATTGATTCGTTATTATCGATTGCTTTTTGGTTCTTAAGTTTTTCCATAATGTTTTATCAGATTTTAAAGTTTTTGAGTTAGATCTATGGTTAGTGGTTAGGCCAACTAGTTCCATTTCCAGTAATGCTGTTGCCACGCATCATATTAAGCAATAAAAAAACAGACCCCTGTGCTCTAAAACATGTTTCTAAATGTCACATAGAGTATCTCAAGGTGTTTACAAAAGGCTTTGATTTTTTTACAAAGATTTCCTTCTCAAAAGATGAACTCATTCACTGACACCCTGAGCTAGTGTTTAGGCAGAAAAATGCAGGGATGTCTTCCTGGCTCAGATCTTGAAAACCTGGTGATTGCCGGAAGTGATGCTGTATAGCAACAAGATAATTATGCCAGAGCCCCCCCCCCCCCAAAAAAAATTATGTCCTTAAGGAGTAAATTACCAAGAATTTGAGACCAATGAAATTAAACACAAATGTCATTAAAAAAGTGAAAACAAATCTACAAAACTCTTACTTATTTGGTGGAGATCAAGTACTTCTTTTCTGTGCTGTAAAATATCTTCGATGAGTTGACAGGCATTGACAAACGTCAGCCTGCTGCCCAGCAGTGTGAACAGATAGTTCATAGTGTCATCACAGGAAAGCTCATCACATAAAGGCTTTTCTCCAACACACTGCAATTTCAAAGAAAAAATTTTCCTTTAACCTAGATAAAGAGTATTAAAGTTTGACAAAGTATTCCTATACTGTGTGCAGCCAGAACTTTTCAGTAAATCTTATATCACACTTTGGTGGGTAAACAAATTATAACATACTTCCAACAATTCCATATCGATGAAACCAGGCTTTAAAAAAAGTGAAACTACAAAAACAAAATATTTTTTTTTATACCAGATTTCTCAAATAAAAAAATTTTGAAAATTATGATGTTTGAACTTTTCCTTATTGATATTTTATAAATGTGGGGGAAAAAAGAAGATTAATAAATAGTTCCTAAACCTCAAACTTCCATTGTACAATCCTGAATATATTAGTTCTGACAACTTGAAGCTGGAAGAAGAAGAAGAAGAAAAAGGCAAAGAAAAGGAGAGGAGTAGGCGAGGAGGCGGAGGAGGAGTGAAGCAGTTTTTTTTCCCATCAACAGACTGGCTCCATTAGCTCATGATATGTCGTTTAATGAGATGCTACCTCAACCAAAGATAGCATGAGCAAAGCCTAAAGGTATGAACATTATATCTGAACCTCTTTATTTCTCTGTTGGCTATTTAAGCATGACACATGCAGGGACTCACCACTGTATTTAATTTGATGAGAACTTCCAGTATTAAACTTTTAATTCTCAATGCTCTCCTTGACTCAGTGACAAGAGCTGAAATGTAATAAGTAGTCCATGGTCAACATTACCACACATGTGCAGAGCTCAAATGAAATGGTGGGATTGGGAAAAGATTTTTTTTTTATTTTAAAAAGTAACTTTAATCAGCAAATACAGGAAGCTTTTAAGGAGGATAGTATCGAACAAAACAGATTTTGCTCAAACAGACAAAAAAAAACTGAAATTGGAGAAAAAAAAATGTGTGTTGAAAAATTGAAAAAGAGTAAGCAAGAATGCAATTAAGTTGAAGCTTTGCAATGAGCTAAATCCAGGAGCTATTGTGACTGTCATAAAAAGATTTATACCTTTTTTCTCTGCCCTGCTGAGAGCTACCCGTGGATACACTGTGCCAGCCATTAAAAAGCGTACCATAATCTGCAAGCATTTGTGGAACCAAAATGTAAGTACAACTGGCAACAAAATTTCTGAATGGCATTGAAACACATGAATTATGTAGTATACAGTTTGATTATCTTCATTAGATGCATGCTTGATAAAATTTTATTTATGCCTCTTGATTTTATATGCTTCCTATGTATAAAATTATACCAATGTCTTTTATATTTTTTTATATAATTTGTGAATTGTTGTTTTTTTTTTTCATATAGAATGATAAATTTTTGGTTGGCTGAAAACAGTTACAGACACATACAATTATCTCACTTTAGAGTGCTGGGAATGACCGGTTGCTAAAAATGAGATTTTTATTTTTTTTTTGCAAAGCCAGGTCCATGAGGAATAAGCTTATAACTTGAAAAGATGTATCTCTTTAAAACATAAGCATAAAAAGGCAAGATTATGCCTTAAAGAAGCACTACAAACAATAACAATTTTTTAGAATCAAAAGGATGCAGGGGCAACCAAGTTATATAATAAATGGATGGATACATAAAATTATGAGGGGCCTTCAGACTGAGCAATATTTGACAAATTTTCTGGAAAAAAACTTGCAATCAGTTTTGTTCAGAGAAAAATGCTCTTCTTTAGATCAAACAATTTTTGCAAAAGCCATAATGGTAAGCTAGACTTCCATTAGATTTCAGGCGAATATTCTAGACCACTAAGTGAGGGACGGCAAGCAAACAACCAGTTATAAGATTCAACACTATTTTAGCATAACTCGCCTCAACACCACCAAGATTAAAAAAGCTTTGGGCAAATTTGTCTTGTTCTTCATCACTTGATGATGCCTCATTTCCCAGCGACCTTCTTGGCTGGAAGCTCATTAACCTGTTTAAAAGTTTCTGTAGAGCAGGAAAAGCAAACAAAATTTCAATGAAGAGCTCTAAAGAAAAAAAAAAAAAAAATTCTTTGAAGACAAAATTGAAGTTCAGATGAAAAAAACAACATACCATTGCACAATATACATACATGTACATCAATAAACAGTTTTCATGATGATTGGTTTCAAATAGATTTAATTTGACAGTTCTGATTTAGCATGTGCACCAAAAAAATATATATAGTTGTAGAGGATCTTTTTTTTCAAAAGTATGCATAGCAAAAGCAGGTCTAAAAATTTTCATCTGAAATGTTTCATAACTTTTGCATCTATATACAGAATGATTGTTATATATAGAAATATTTAGATTTATAAAGGCCTTCAAAGATCTCTGGTCTTGACCTGCTGTGTGTGATTCAAGACAAAGAAGAAAAAAAAAAGTTTAGACTCAAGAATTTCGAAAGATATTGGAGCATATTGTATCATTTCTCTGCAAGGGCAGTAACGTTAAATCAAATGCTTATCCACTGTATCCAGAAAATCATAATTATAAAGCAATGCACTTCAGTGTCATTGAATATCAAGAGAGTATTCAGCTGTTTGAATATGTAAGTCATCTTGCAAGCTCAGTCCAAAAGTTTCAGCAATTAGATTTAAAGCCGCATTAAATACAAGAAAAATTGTGATGGCATATAATAGGATTGGGAATGTTTAGGAAATAGGGAGCACTTGTGTTTTATTCTTTCAAAGGTCTTGGTCAATGCACAAAAAAAGAAAAAAAAAGCTGTAAGATCATTACCTTGAGCTCAATGAAAGACTCATCATTGTTGGGGTCAGGGGGTGATGAACGCTCTGTGCATTGCTGGACACTAAGGCGGTCCATAGTAAAAACGATGTCAATGACATCCTGATTCTCTGGAATGTTGTTCAGTATGTGACGAGGAAGCTGAAAACCACATTTCATAATATTAATTTATAACTAAAAGCAGTACATTATGAAACAGTCCACTTTGAAAAAATTAGGTGAAAATGTAGGTATATATATATATATATATATTTTTTTTTTTTTTTAATATGAGATAAAAACCAATAAAAAAAAGTGACAAAGATTATTGGGAATGTCTGCATATGAAGACTCAGAAAAATTTAAGAGATGTCATAAGTGCAGTAAATGTTTATATTCTAACATTGTAATTTTGTATTCTGTTTATTCTACAAACTATAAAATGTGTCAGCTAAATATAAGCACTGAGGATTACTTAGACTTGCAAAATAAATATATGTATTCAAATAAATAAGCTGTTTTTATAGTACTGCCTAAAACCACCAAGAGCAACAGAATGTGAACTTCATAGAACAATCAGTTTAATGAGCCATTTTTACAAAATTCCTATTACGTGTTTGATGCACAGAATGCCCAAGAGTCTAAGACCAGAAATATCTCCAAAACAGTTTCGCTTTATGCCTGATAAAGGGATTAGAAATGCTATATTCACTTCGTCAATGCTTATGGAAAGTGCAAAAAGATTTCAACCCCTGTTTCATCGAAAGGCATTTGACAAAACAAGACATGTAGAGCTGTTTCGTATGCTAGAAAAATTAGAAATCCACGGGAAAGATCTCAGAGTAATTAGAAATTTACACTGGGATCAGACTTCAAAGGTCAGAATTGAAGGAGAACATAGTAATTTCAAACCCAACAAAAAAGGTGTGAGGCAAGAATGTGTAATGGCTCCTGATCTTTTTAACCTATATAGTTTAATAATATTGAGGAATATTGATGGTATTTCAGGCTTAAAAATAAATGGAGAGAATCTTAACAATCTCAGGTATGCAGATGATACAAATTCTAAATACTGTAGTTTTGTAGAACGAAAGAATGGGCCTATCTTTGAATGTAGAGAAAACGGAATGTATGGTCATCTCAAAGAAATCCTGTAACCCCAAGTGCAAAGATGAACAAATCAAACAAGTTAAAAAATTCAAATATCTAGATTACCTGATAACATCAGATGGCAGATGCACAAGTGAAATAAGTAAAAGAATAGCCAAGGCTAAAGATATATTCCAAGAAATGAAACCAATACTGACAAATAGAAACATAAGCATGAAAACCAAAATAAGGATAATTAAAACTTATGTATGGTCAATACTTTTGTATGGTAGTGAGTTTTGGACAATAAACAAAGAAATAGAGCAAAACACTAGAATCAGTAGAGATGTGGTTTATCAGAAGAATAATGAAGATATCATGGACAGAAAAAAAGTCAAATGAATTGGTACTGAAAGAGGCTAATATCGAGCAATCATTAATTAAAACCATAAGACAGAGGCAACTACAGTTTTTAGACCACATTTGCTGACACAAGGGTTAAGAACACTTAGCAATTACTGGAAAGATTGAAGGCAAACACAGTAGAGGTAGACAGAGAATAACTTTTATTAAAAATCTTAATCAAGGGCATTAGGCAAGGATAGCAATAACAACTTTATAAGGTTAACTGTGAATAAGTTTGAGTGGAGGAACATGATCGCCAATATCTGTTCCAGACAAGGTACTAGATGATGATCCAAATAAAGACAACCAATTGATAGTTGGAAAGACTTCTTATTATACACACTAAGGGCTCAAGCCATGTTCTGATAATGACGAAAAGAAAGTAATTTT
Source organism: Plakobranchus ocellatus (assembly GCA_019648995.1). Taxonomy (NCBI): domain Eukaryota; kingdom Metazoa; phylum Mollusca; class Gastropoda; family Plakobranchidae; genus Plakobranchus; species Plakobranchus ocellatus. The sequence continues at coordinate 593,598 of BLXT01002310.1, read as the reverse complement.
TTAAGTCAACTGTTGACAACTTTTGAAATCTACCAATAATTATCAACAAAAATAAATAATTTTGTCTAAAAACAACAAAATCTTTTGAATTTTTTGGAAAAAAATTATCACCTCAGACCACCATCTTGAATAATGGCAGTCGAGTTTAAGTTGATTGAGTCTGTTTTAGCAATTAATTTAGACATAAAATGCAAGAGATCTCAAGAATCTGTGTTTTATTTTTACGTTATTAAATGGTTATTCTGTAGGGCCTAATATATATGTTGATATATGCCCAGGTGTTTTCAAATTTCATCATGAAATGAACTTTGGTCAAAATTCTTATTATCTTTTAACATTGGGGAAGCAAAACAAAAGCGGACTAATGGTTCTTGATTTTGTAAAATACAGTCGAATCAGCCAAATTTTTAGCCTTATTTTTCAGCATGTTTGCTCTCTCTCAAATTGTTAAGTTGTCATGCATCCTCTACTTAGGTAGTTATATTGTTTGTAAACAAAGTGGGTATGTATAAGCCTGACGGTGACATAATCGTGATCTAGATTTTTATGACACCCAATCTAGATCTAACTTTTTATCAAGCCATTGTTGACAATACGTTTGACCGAATTTTGACAGAAAACACTGCTTACTCTACTGCGTTACTCTACAAACCTGTGTTAATCGTGAAGGTCCTTTTCCTGTATATTGTCTTTCTGACTGAAGGCGAAAGGCCGATCGACCTGCTACGTCTCTCCATCCTTTGCGAGGCAACATCTTATACTTCCAACAAAGTAGTAGAACCTACATTTAGAAGTTCCCTTCCCTCCTGATGCCTACAGCCTATCCCAGTTTTATTTTAGCTTAGCCCTACTTTACTACCCTTCCCTGTTCAACCTTTCTTCTTTTGTTTTGGGCGGTATTCATTCAAATTGACTTCGATACATTGTAATCTAGATCTTTCTAAATTTTGAGATTTGTAGTGGTCAATGGAGGTATAAACAATAGTATCTGCTTTTCTGGTTATAAATTCGTTTTCAGAAAGTAAAAGTGTATCCAATAGGAGAATAATGATTTTGTGTTTTAGCAAAAAGTTGTTCAAAAGCGCCAGGCAGATTTAAGTTGAAGCTGGTATCGCCCAGCTCAGTATTTTGTATGTTATCTTCCCTTGAAAATAAAAGGTGGAAGCCGAGCGGAAGTTGTGCTATACATGCTTTGCAGAGGGTTTAAAAAGCGTTATGTGAAAAGCAAGCATCTAAGTTGTTTGAACATAACCCGAAAAAAAAAAAAAAAGTCTCATGAGTTATGTCCTCTTGTAACTTTTTCCGCTGATACAACAAAATTAATATGTTGCTGATTCACTTATTATACTAATTATGAGTAACTAAAGTTATCCCTTGAACATTTCAATTCTGCGACCCCAGCATCAGTATAAGATTGATTACATTATAAGAGAAAAAAAATAATAATCAATTAATGTTTGACTGTAAACCTTTCTCTTTCTTAAAAGCGCGTAACTTCAACGGAAGAAGAATCACGCCTATGATAACGATGATTTTGAAAATTATGAAAATGTAGTAGTTGTAGTAGTAGTAGTAGTAGTAGTAGTAGTAGTAGTAGTAGTAGTAGTAGTAGTAGTAGTAGTAGTAGTAGTAGTCGCAGTAGCAGGTTTGGTTTTTGTGTATAGACAGTTCACAACAGGGTGATCTCAGGCTTTCAAGGCCTCCATCAGGACAAGGCGTCGATGGTGGGGCTCGAACCCGCAACATGATACCTGCAGATCTCAGGACAGGTTCGCTATCTACTGTATCACCAGCGCCCCTTGGTAGTAGTAGTAGTAGTAGTAG
>BLXT01002310.1:566168-579489 GCA_019648995.1 Plakobranchus ocellatus | reverse complement strand
AAGAAAAGAAAAGAATATAAATACATTAATTTAAAGTAGCAGTGTATATAAAATGATGAAAAAGAAACTAAAAAGAATTTATATTTTCCTTAAACTTATGACAATATTTCTTTCTTCGGCATACATGAGAATTAATAGTTAGCTACAACTACAAGTAACATCTAGAAAGAACTATGTGTATTGGCTTACATCATGCTTGATTACATATTAAAAAAAAATTTTCAACCATTATCAGCACTCGCTTTGAGAACAATGAATTCAATTTTCTTTGACAAAAAGTTTGTGTCTTATATTACATATAATGCGAGTTTGTCATAAAACATTGACTCAAATAAGTCCTCACGGAGACAGCTCACAACCACTTGTCGTGCCTTTAATCAGAGATGATCTTCATCCATAAAAAGATAATGCAGTCACCATCAAAAGGTATCCCTTTTAATACACATGCCAGAATATTACAATACAATGTAATCAGCAACATTTTGGCAAGAAGCAATTTAATACTGGACAATTGGTGGAAAAATCAATGCAATTGTCCTGATAATGTATAAGGATTCTGAAATAAAAGTTACTCAATCATTCTGATCGTGTAGGCAATTTAATGTGATGAATCAATTATGAAAATCTTGCAGGATGCCCGACACTGAATGTGTGTTGCAATTTGCTAAAATTGGCAGCTTCATCAGATACAAATGTTTGCATTAAAAATATTTTGACTTAACAGGAAAGAAGGGTCATATTCTTATGCATATATGCAATGTAAGGTACTTTCTGTCCTCAACACATTCATTTTCACAAAGTCCTGAGAAATCTTGTTGGACCCAAAGAGGGAGACAGAATATACTGATTGACTTGATGATTGAACCCTCAATCTTTTGCGTGTGGGCCTGGTGCCTTACTAAGCAAGAGTTCATTGTCAGAGCTCACACTAGAAAAAAAAATTAAAATGGGAATCTATAAAGCATTGATGAAACAAGTAAATCTGATAAATCAGCGTAAAAATATGAGCACCTAAGTAAGTAAAGTACAAGAAAATTACTGGCACATATAATTATGATACTTAACCTTAAAAATGTAATTTAAAAAATTGAGTAAAAAAGCAAAAAAAAAAAAAAAATCACACCTACAGCTACAGAATCATTAATGGAATAATTGCAAACAACACATTATGATATACATTAAAAAACTTATGTGTCAGATAACCCGAAAAGCATGCCACATATTATGAGTTTTAAACAAAAAAAAAAAACCAAAACATGAAAGTTGGCCTGCAGAGCAACAATACAATCACAGGGATAAATACAATATAAAACTAATATATACATGTCTTCTAAAAATAAATGTATAAATCATTTGTAAAATTTAAATTGTGGTATCATATCAAAGAAGGGAAAAAAAGAACGAACACACAAAGACAATACATATCAGTGAGAGAGAGAGAAAATTCCTGTCAGTGATATCTACAAACTGAGACTAAAAAAAAATTATTTCAGTCTGACTACATCTGGCACAATGGGAAAAAATGTGCAACTACACCTGAATATGGTAAAAACTCGATTATGCATTAAATTTTCCATCAAGTGATGAAAAAAAAAAAGGCCTTTATATTATGCAGTTATAAAAATTATAAATTCAGCAATATAGACGTATATTTTTTCCTCATTACCAAAATTTATGAAGATGAAATGCAATTTTGAGAACCTGAAACTGACATATATATATTATATATACATATATCCATGACAAAATGCTGTTCAAAAATGTACTATTGTATTTTATCAGACAAACCCTACTAGAGTTTACACTTAGGAATAACTTGATAAAAATTGCTAAAATAAAAATGGCAGAGAAATAAAAAAGATGAAAAGTAAAAAAAGCTATTGCATTTTATTTATAACATTTTCTTAAAAAAAAAAAAAAGGCAGCATCCATTTGAAAAGTCGACAAAGCAATTTGTGAACTGATGCAAAGGATGTTCACTATAACTTAGCTGATATAATATAGCCTGAGTAAACCATCTAAACAATACACAATATGGTGAGAAGGAAAAATTCACACTTCAGTGTGAGGAAAAAATGAGCATAATCTCTATTGATTTTGTTTGATATGTTTACACACAATATAAAGAATGAGCATTAATTAAGATTGTGCATATTGTAAGATTGACATGACAGCTAACTTCTGTACACTGAAGACTTTGTCAAAATATTTGAGCACCAGCTAGACTAGATGTCATGCATGGCAAATATGTTCATACTATAATGAAGGACTGTACAAAAAAAATAAGAGATATTAGTCTAAAATAAATGCCAAATAATAAGTTATACATTATTTTTGTCAGTCGTGGAATTTTATTAGAGATGATTTTGTTCTTGTTTTTTGCTTGAAATTGTTTATTTGCAATGGCTTGTTCTTTTTCTTCTTTGCATCTTATCTTGTGAAAACTGTCTGACTTGAGTCTTTTGCAGTTCTAGGCAACTATATATGCTTACTTTACAGCATCTGTAAATTCAGATTTAGTGCACTTTAAAATTTCCTTAGAAAGATATCTCTCCACAATTGGCTGGGGTCTTTGAAGCAGATACCAAAAAGCTACAGATCCTTCAATTTTCAATCATGCATTGCTGCTAAGAAATGTACTGTAGCAAGAGATGAATGAGGTGAAAAGAATTTACCACTGGAGTGATTTCTCAGATAATTTTTGGTTTAACTTACATGAGCAAAAAACCCCCCAAAAACTACTAACAAAGAAGTCCAAATTTCCCTTAAACATTATTCAATCACATTGAGTTTCGTTGACTAAACACAATTCCTCAAAACCTCATTTTTTTTTTTATCAAAAATCACATCTCTATAATCTCATTCATGGTTGACATGAACACAAAATTATCAATTTTATTTAGCAAATTGCTTATAAAAATAAATAAAACTAAAGGTTCAGTTCTTAAGTACTTGTGAAACTTGTGCTAGTACTTTACATAAAATAAAACAATTTTGTATAAATTAGCCAAAACTCCCACAACTGCCGAAGCTCCCGAAACTGCCAAAACTTCCGCAACTGCCAAATGATCCTATGGAACTCCAACTGCCCCAGCGGCCAAGGCCCCAACCACCTCCAATCATTCTTGAAGCTCCATAACCAAGTAAGGCACCACCAGCAAGACCTGGGGAGATAAAGAAATGTTAGGATTTTTATGGAAAAAAAATATTTTCATCGCAGACAGTACTGGGGCATTTGGCAGAAGAAAGAAAATGAATTTGAAAAATGCTGCTTTATTCATTTTGGTGAACAGAGAGCCCAACTCTTAAATCTGTTTTTATGACAAAGAGGCTTTATTAAAAATTTTTTTTATTTTTATTGGATTTCTGCTTTTTTTTGTGAACAGAATAAATGGTTATTCAGAGAGCACACCATAGGGATTGTGATTTTGTTTCAAACAGATTACAATTGAGCATGAATACTTTTATTTGTTTTTCTTCCGAATCTATGACTATTAGCACTTGTGAAAGTGTTTTATGTTTTTTGTGGAACCAAAGAAACAATATATACATATTGATGGGAATACCACAGTATAACATCTTTTCAAGTGAAAAACCTAAACCGCTAATGGCTCTTTTTTCTGCATTTACCGACCCTTGGATCCATTTAAATTTATGTGATTGCGTACTACCTCTGGTATATATAAAAGTAAATCCAAGACCTTCCTTAAACATGCCAGCAAGAAATCATTAATTCTGAGAAACTGATCAGATGACACTATTGCCTTAAAGATCTCTTTTCCACACCTTGATAGCCAAAGCATATTACAACACATATCTCAACTATGAAGTGCAAGCTACTGATACTAAGCGCCTAGCATTGCTCACACACAAAAAAAAAGAAAATTATATTGTACAAAGAAAAAACAAATGGATGATTAAAACTTTAAACAATAACATAAGCAATAGTGGCTTAACTTAAAAAAAACAAAAAAAAACTGCTTGAGAAGAGAGCAATTGTTCAAATTTATCATGTACATTTTAGCAACAAGAGTATTGTTGAACAATAACCTCAGGTGTGGACATAAATGACTTGATCATCTTCCTGGCTTGCAAAATGGAAAACAAAAGAGGCACAATTGGATAAAGCTTAATAGATTTGACCCAATGGTAAAAGGAAAAAGACCAAAATAGTTTAAGATTCTTAAGAGGATTAAATTAGAGAACTGAATAGAAAATACCACTGAAAATATTTTAAAATCTGACTCTTAATCACACCCTTTCTACTGACCTGCAGCCATCTGTCCTGTATTACTACTGAGTATACTGCCTCCCTTCATCTTCTTAGGTTTCCCCTGAGTGTACACAACCTGGGGCTGTTGTTGATACTGATAACCATAGGCTTGCTGGGGGTAGCTAGCATAACCTAGATATATAGTTGAGAGAAAAAAAGAAAAAGACATCAAAGCATCACTAGAAGAGGGTACATTAAACGCAGACATACAAAATCAGCTTTTTTTTTGCAATTTCTAGAAGGAGCTACAAGCTGATTAAGTTGAATTTCAATATATATGAACACCATAATAATGTTACTCTGATTGCTTCTTTCTAGTCATCCCTAAAAGTTTCACGATCAGTTCTACATTTATAACTTTCAAGAAAAAAAGAAGTTCAGAATGATAAATAAAATAAAACTAGCGTAACCTAATGATGGAAGGAAAACCGATTTACTCTAAGAGCTCCAAATATAACTTTGGTTGCAAAATAAAGACTTTAAAAACAAAACAAAGACAAAAAACTTCTGATGTTTAGGATAGCCATAAAGAGTTTAGTTCAATTATCATTTTATTAGTGTAAGAATTTAGGATTTAATCTTTGATGGTATCACCACAGCAGAACACTATATAGAATTAAAACATTTTAAGAAAGTGCAAGAAACAAATGTTTGAATGTAAAAACCTTCACAAACTGTAGTCCCCCACCTCTCTTTTCCCCAGTTATATTCTTTTTTTCTGGTTATTTACACTGACCTGGCTGAGCGTAGTACTGGTATTGTTGCTGAGGGTAACCTAGTGGTCAGGAGATAACAATAAAAAAAATATTAATATAGAAAGAAGGAAAGGAAGAGGGAAACAGTAAAGGATACATGGCTTTTGATGCGTTTGAAAAAAAAAGGGGAGAGCAAGATGGCAATTATCCATACAATGAAAAATATCTGAAAAATTGATATTAGTACAAGTAACTAAGAAGGAAAGGAGGGAGGGAAGGAAGGAGAGAGAAACAGAGAGAGAGAGAGAGAGAGAGAGAGAGAGAGAGAGAGAGAGAGAGAGAGAGAAGAAGAAAGAGAGGAGATAGTACAGAGAAAAAAAGATTGAAATAGACAGAGAGTGAGAGAGGATGGTCATACAGAGAGAGGGAAACATGCAAATAGCCATACAGCTCTCTCTTAACTCACCGGGCCCTGGTCATTTCAAGGCTCGCCGGTTCTTGAAAACTGGACATTTCAGACAGTTTTAAAAAAATTCTAGTGCTTTACTAAATTGTAGTACAAACTTCATTTTCACTGTGCATCTTTTTGTATTTCAGAGCTCTACAAATGTGTTGATTTTATTTCTTTTAGTGTTGTGGTTGACTTTTTACGATTTTTAAAAAATACCCTGCATTTCCCATTTTCGGAAAGCGTTTCCAGGCAGTAGAGACCCATAAGAAGCAGATCTACAAAATCTATAACCTGAGAAATATATTACATTTGGAATTAAATTCTGTCACCGAAAATAAAAAATCATTTTATTGAAACTGCTTCTTTAGTCTAAATCTAAATCTATCTCACCCTGAATCATGAAATCTTTAATTTGACCGTTCACCTTCATGGGTCATTGGCGTGTGAGAAGAGTAGATCTAGAATTACAGAAACCCGATATGACGATTTATTGTCTTATTATCGTAACTAAACCTAGATTTTTCACTCGAAATTCAAATTAATGTACATTCTAGAAAGAAATTTCAATCTCTGTCACTTCTTAGAATCTCTAGATCTAAATCTAGTCTAGATTCTAAATCTAGATCTAGATCTAGAGTTCGAGATCGGATGGGCACTTAGGTTTGGGGACAAGAATTTTCTTTGAATAAAACCAACATTCTCGAAACGATTAGGAATGGAAATAATTTTCATTTTCATCATCTGATTCCAGCTCATATGGCTCAACATCACTCTCTTCAGCAAACTCAAAAGTATCAAACACAATGAGCTATGATTCCGCTATTGTTTGGGTTGGAAACGAGTTCAGAATGACAGATCGACCGGTTCGGAGGTATCCGTGTTCAATCTGTTACTTTGAATACTAAAAATAGGAGAAACGCGGCAAATCGGGTATCACCATAAAGCTCGGAAATTCACGAAAACAACCGAGAAAACCGGAAGTTTCTATGACGTTGTTAACGTACTTAAAAAAATTCGCAAAGCCATGCCGAACATACTCGACATCAGGGCCTGGGCGCTACAAATAGCATGTCGATACCGTTCGACACCAGGGCCCTGTGAGTTAAATCTAAACCCTATACGGTTTTGTTTTGTTGAGTGCACTCACCCACTGGAGCTGGGCCAGGCATACTGTAAGGCTGAGCTGGGGGATAATGGGCTACCCCTGGTGGGGGACCATAAGGAGCAGGAGGGCCTTGGGCTGCAGGTGGGTATGGTCCAGGTGCGGGTGGGCCTCCCACTGAAACAAAAAAAAAAAAATGAAAATAGTAGAAAAAAGTAATTTTTTCATAGAAGAAAAGTTGATCCCTCTAGATGTAAAGAAAAGTTATTAGAAAAATAAAAAGTTAAGCAAGAACAATTGTAATTTCTTGTCTAGTGCTGCAAATACCATGAGTGTGTTTAAATCTAATTTTAGGTGGATAAGTATTGGTGCTTCAACACTTTATAGTGAATGTAAACATAAGAACAATAGTTAATAATTAAAAGTTCATGGTCATTTACTCCAATCAGGTGTAGACTATGGGGAAAGTGATGAGAGCAAACATACAAGTTATGGTTGTTCGACTCAAAGATACCTTTTACCTTTCATGGAAATATTTCTTCATAAATTTGGACAACAAATATGACTTTCCACTCTATGTAAACAAGACTTTGTTCAATGTTATGATTCTAAATCGAAAATATTGATATGAACACTTTTTCTCAAAATTTGTCATTGAAATAATTAAAAAAAAATGTTCATCCCGTGTTAAAAGAAAAACCCCAATTTTATTGCTTTACGAAAAACTGCTGAGTATCTTTGATCAATGTATATATTCTTTCCATTCCTATGATTTTATTCAGCATAACTTTCAGATGCTCACTGGTGAGATTCTCAAAGCCAAAAGAAGGTCCTGGGCCAGCAGGAAGTGGTGGGGCTGGGTATCCACTTGGAGGAGGAGGAGGACCTGTGTATCCGCCAGTTGGTGGAGATGCATACCCTGCAGGTGGTGGAGCTGTTGCATAGCCAGGTGCAGGTGGATGATTATAAGGTGGGGCCTGGGGAGGCATATGATGCTGTTGCTGTTGCTGTTGTTGCTGACTGTGCTGGCTCTGAGGTGGTGGTGGTAGCTAAAGAAAATTGGTTTAACGTAGGGGAGAGGCAGATCAAGTTAAAGTGTTATGGACATAGCCAGGCTATCACAGGTATACAACAAACAATTGCCAAACAATGTTTACTCTCACCTGAAAAGAAAGCTAAGCCATAGTTTCTCACTAGATATGTTTTAGACCAAGGCAAATGAGTCGGAAGTTGAACACATTAAGCCAGAAACTGTTTTTTGTAAGCATAGCAATGATGAAAACTGCATAGAATAATACTTATTCTGACCCAAAATATAAAATTACAAAAAGAAAAAAAATTGACAATATCATTATTTAATAAATACAATATATTCTTCTTTCAAAATGCATAAAAGTAGCATCTAAGAGTTGCTAAGATAATAAAATTAAATCACTTTTTAAGATATAAAAGATAAATATACTCACAACACTACAGATTGCTTTCATCCAAGAACTGTGGTTTCATCATGACAAAAAAAAACAACAACTCAGATTGAGTAAAAAAAACCTTCAGCATGAGATATTTATTAACTTGGCAGTAACAAAAATTGTCTTTTATGCTGCTCAAATGATAAGTAGCTACAAGATTGATTTTAAAAAAAAGAAGGTAAGGTAATGAATAATGTTTACTAAATACTCTTATCATAAACAGCATGTATATCATTTGAAGCAACAGCTCCATGATGTCCAAATATTATAACAGTGCAATAAAAAATAAAGATGCAGATTTTAAAATTAATCAACTAAAATTGCAAATGTACATAAATGGTGTTTAACTTGGATTCATCATAAGAGATAGCATTCCTGAAAGCCTCATTAAAGTTCTCTCTCCATTGCCACCCTGTGTGCATAAGTAATTGTTGTTTTTGTTGCATTGTCAATTTCTCACAGAGTGTTCAGTCTTAATCCTCTGCCTTCACCCCCCCAGAATCTTTTTTTAAATTTTTTTTTTTTATCCAAGCTCAAATATTTTCAAATGTCCCCTTTTTCAGATCAACAAAATGCAAAGCCATTTTTCTCCAATAGCTTTACCTCTCTAATCAACTTATTTTATCTGTGCTTAGTCTTAAACACTTTTGATATATTTTTTCTGCAGCAGTTCATTTTAAAAGTACTGACTGTCTTCGTAAAGCTCTTGTTCAATGATCAATTTCATAAAAATACATTCCTCTTGAAATATTCAAGTTTGGAGCATTCGTCATGGATTTTTTGGACATTGGAGAATTTCACAGGCCATAAAGTGTGTTTCTTAATACTCTGTATGATTTGAAAATGATATTTCTTATGACATATAAGGACTAACAATGAAAAAAATTGTTAAGCACTATTACAAATATCTCCTTAAACCACGATTAACACATCATCAAATCAGAAAAAAACCAAACTTACTGCAGCTCATCTGTGCTTGAGAACAGGAACCAGTGAATTTTGGCATTTTTGTGTGCCTTTTGGGGAATCCCCATTATTCTGTCATAAGAAGTGCCAGAGGGAGGTTCTGGGCGGCCTGGCATTCCAGATGTGTATTCACCATAAGCAAAACATTTACATACATCCTGCAAAAAAAACGCTTCACAGTTATGACTTAAAAATGCCAAGGAGAATTTCTTTTAAAGCTCTTAGATTGACTTTCTGGGAAGCAAATCTTAGGCCGAATAATTTTAAAGGTAGTGGAAAAACATTACAATAAATTAAATTGTTTGAATAACTCGGATATTGGTTTTTGAAGTTTAATTCTTTCAGTGGAATCACTTTTTTTCTGCACAATGTTTCAAAACATTTATATTGAGAAACCATGTTCATTCACTCTTGATGCAAAGTAAGGAAATTCCTATGTGCAGAGAATAAGTCTAAAACTATCAATAAAACAAATCATGCAAGAAAAACACATTCTTCAAAATGTTGTATGGCAATTTCTTTATTTTAGCACAAAAATAATATCAAAATACTATTGGGTGAAAAAAACAGGGAGCCAATTAAGCCCCAGATTTGCAAGCACAGCATCATCGCTTGTGTTCATTTTTGTCATTTTAAGTCTAATTTCTACTACTACTACTGCCATTATCAATAAGTGCATTGCATTTAACTATTTAAAAATTACAGTTTATAATCTTAGCACTCAATTAAAAAAAAAAAAAAGAAAAAGAACAAAGTAACAGTGGTAGAAAAAGAAATAAAGCTGTCAGATAAAAAAAGTGATTCGAAAGTATAATAAAGCATAACCTTCATAAATATAGATCCTTGGCAGTTTGAGTCTCCTTGTTTCTTGTAGACACACAATGTGGAATCTCTATGGAGCTCTAGGAAAGATTTATTCCACCCTCCATTTAAAAAGCTCTCTGTTCATGGGCAAGAAAGTTGAAAATTTAGAAAATACAAAAGCTACAATGCAAACATATTCTAACCAAAACTTAATCATAGGCCTTTTTTCCGCTTTTCCCCTAATTTTTTTTTCTATCCAGCTATTATGACTTATTAAAAAACTGACGAATTTAAAGAAAAACAAAGCTTTAAATCTTCCTTTCTGCTTTCTCCCTTAACAGTTTTTTTTTTGTGTGTTGTAATCTACAGATTATCATTTATAAAAAGAAACAGTCTTTTTAAGCCTCATAAAATGATTGATTTTTTTCTTTCTTTCAATTTAAGAAAAAAAAAGTATCTCTTTCATTTAACAAAATAGAAAAAAACCTAGGCAAAATTATTGCAGTGACTTTAAAAAAATCTTAAAAAACACACAAAGAGTGAAAAGGCAGAGATGAATCAGCTTAAATTTAGGAAAGCCAAATATTCAACATCAAAATTTTCAGAAAGTGAATTGAGGGTAAAAAAAGGAAAAAAAAATGAAATTCAAGTATGTAAATATCAGAGCTTACTACTGAAGCGCTTAATGTAGCCACTTTTTACTATGTCTGCCATTGTAACACCTTTTTGAGCAGGTCACGTCTGGCAAAAGAAGTTTGAAAAAAATCATAAATATAAAAGTTAAAAAATAAAACAACAATGAAAACATATCCAAGGCGTATGTATAAATGCTCATTTTATCATCTATGTTTAAGGTCAGGTACATGTGTTGTACATTAAAAAAAAGCACAGATGACATATCATTATGTACTTAAACTGAGGCTGAGACAAAAAGCCATTTCTTATGATTTGCCTTAAAAGCAATTTATATTATAACATTTTTATATATATCTGAGGCTTAAATACATAATAAGCAATCATGCATTCTAAAGCACTCTCCCATCTTCAGTATTTTTTTTAGCTTAAACAGAACAATCACTTTGACTTTTGAAATGATGTTTGTTACAATTATACAGCCCATTTATCTCTATTGAAAATATGTTTTCAAGCACGCTAAACATGAATATTGCACTCCCATAAGGTGCAACCAAATGGTTCAGTAGATATTTTGGTTTGAAGTTAAGGCATTTTATTCTGTAATTTTATTAAAGGGACTTAACCCAACATGCCATTTCGTCAGGGTAAAAATTTACTTCCATGCCCTTTTTAATGCTGTCTGGGAAGCTAAAATAAATTGATTTGCTTTGCATGGATCAAGACATAAATATTGATTTACTTTGATAGGAAATATTGTCATGGCATAACAAGCAAAATATTAGCCCCAACACAAAGTACAAAGTTTTGAGTCACTTAAATTTTTATTACAGCAGGCCCAACCAAATAAAATTTTTATGCCAAAGCATGTGAGACATGATCTACTGTCACAGCTTCACTAGAATATTTTGTTAGAAACAGCTAGAATATTTTGTTAGAAACAAGGTAGAATAATGTGAATCGTCTCTTCCACTTTCTGGTTAATTATTTATAATGCCTCAAACCTCATACATTAGACCAGATCGGAAATATTAATACACAAACAACAACTAAATCTCGCCTAACTGTGGTAAATCATACGTGAAAAGAGACGCATTTTCTTTGCATCATGTGTCTTATATTTTAAAAATATTGCCGAATTGGAGCAGATCAATTAAAACTCAGCCACCATCTAGATCCAGATCAGGATACAAGAATTGGGCCAGATCCGAGCCATTCAATCGCATCTGAAATCTAGATCTAGATCTAGATCTAGATCTATACATCAGTATTGGGATCTTTCCAGAAAAATCGAATTGACATTTTGATCTAGATCTTGATGGATATAATTACTTATATCATTAAATATTATTGTAAAGTGAAGCCTTTAAAATCTAAGATATAATTACAGATGTAGCTGAAAAAGTGTACCAAAACCAAAAAAGGATAATATTGTGTGTTTAGACAAACTCAATGGACACAGGGATAAAAAGATCTATGGGCAATACATAGTTTATCAGATGAAATCAAATGTTTTACTTTAAAAAATGTTGTGCATTTGCTCATCTCTTATAAACATTATAACCTCCAAAAATGTAAATTAAAATGCATTAAATCTAATGCAATTTAATTTCTTTATTTTCGGCGTGGTGCAGACTGTCATAAGAAAAAAAAGAAGTATACATTTTTAAGAAATATTTCACTTCAGTATTCTTATTTGGTATCCAAACAATGATGCAATTCAAGGGAAGTCACTGTCACCATGATTATCGAATGTTTACAAAACCTGCTCGTCTGCTACCGACCTCGAACTCTCGAACCGGCGACCTGCCCATAGTTATAACATCATAACAACACAAACCGGAGTCATTTTTATCTAGCTGAAACTTTTTGGATCAGAACCTTTTGATCGCCAGTGAATAAGAATTTAGGCACAAATATACGTATATACGCCTTGAGTTAAAATATAGAATCCAGCTCTAGTTCTAAATCTAGACCTAGAATTAGATCTAGATCTAGATCCAGTCTACACCAAGATCTAATCTAAATTTAGATCTAGACTGACTAGACCTAATCTAGATCTAGACTCTAGATATAAACCCTAGTAAAATTGTGATTTCATTTTTATGACGCGGTAAAGTTCATTTTAAATAATAGATCTAATCTATTGATTGTTTTAAAGGTAAAAGTGCAGTTTAGGTACGTAAATTATTAGACTCACATGTTCAACAATAACATTAAGGCCTACTTGCATTTGCAGCACGTGTGTGTTTGTAAACACATTACCTTCCATAAATGACGAAATAAAGGCAAGTTTTCTTTAATTTTCCAAAAGTTTACAAGATATATTTGCTTGAATAAAACTATCAGGTTTTGTAAAGATTTTTTTTCTTTAAAACAATATTTTAAAGAATTAACAAATTTTAAGTTAACTTTGAAATTGTGCACAGTTATGCCAACTAAAATTGCCATCATTTCGTAATTTATGGAATAACATGGTTAAAGTGTTACAAATGCAAGTGCTACAAGTGCAAGTTATTCTATTGTTAACATTTGAGTCTAATAATTTACACATCCAAAATGCACTTTAACCAATTGTCAGATCTCTTGAGGCATACAATATATATAACATCTTGGCATGATTTGATACTCAGAAATGCACACATTTTCTTTGTACCTTGTCCCTACTTTGTTTTTCTAGATAAGATCTGTGCAGAATAGGGAAATGTATTTTGAAAGAAAAGATGATAAAGTCATGAATCACATACAGTTCCGTTTTAAATGTTTATAGACTCAAGTTTCTACAAACATGATTTTTTTTATCATTTAGGCCTAACTTTAACACTTTAAAGTAAAGATTCCAAAGGCTGAATAGTAATCATGCTTAATACTTTCTCAAGCATAAAATGCTGCGTTTGCAATTTTTTCATGTTCTCTCTCTCTTTTTTT
>BLXT01002310.1:530187-548285 GCA_019648995.1 Plakobranchus ocellatus | reverse complement strand
AAAAAAAAAAAAAAAAAAAAAAAAAATAATTGCGATGCAGCCAGCGAAAACATGGTACATGTACAAGTTGCTGGAATATTTCCAATAGCAACCAAAAGTTAAAATTACATCCTAGGCCTTTGGAGATATGACACCATCACTGATAGCCTCACTTTTCTTAAAAAATGTTTTTGAACAAGTTTTCCAAGGGTATGGGAGATAAAATTTTGGCTAAAAATAATTTTTTCTAAATATATATTATATTCCTGAAAAGTACCACTCATGACTGCCTTGTGTTTAAACTACATATATGTACTAAATGCATATAACTTTCAGCCTAGGAAATCAAGCTTTTCATCCAATAAACTATGCGTATTGCTACATTTTTACATGAAGACACAAGTTGTTCACATATTGTAACAAAAACTAGACTTAGGGTTTATTATTGAACGCACGCCAACTCGAGAGTTCTAGAAAGGACCAGTTAAGGGGAGTTAATTTATGCAAAGCGAAAGAGAATTCATTACGAAAATGAACGTGACTCATGTTCTATTTTTAGCCCAGGGGTTTTTCCTAATGTCTTTTCGAAGACTGCTTTTATGCTATTTTAGGATTATGATGTAATATTCTAGATCTATTCTTTCGAACATTCTACGCTTGCATTTAGGGATAGATTTCCAGAAATTTGTAGAGTTTTCTTTTGAAAAGGTATAAATACCGGGAGAAGATTGGTGAAAGGCTGAGACTGAGACTGAGACACAGAGATATACCAGTATCACACAGAGATCACACAGAGAGTTCATAGAAAGAGTACTCAGAGTAGGCATAGAGTTCGTGGAGACACAGAAAAAACACAGAGTAGGCAGAAAGTTCGTAGATATCACAGAGATTATAGAGATTGCAGTAAGATCATTGTATAGCGATTACGCAGATTTTTTTAGAGCTAGATCTAGTTTTCTTATCGACGGCCTATGTGAATATTGTTTGATTTTAATTTCCTGCTGTTGAGTTAAATAAACTCAGTTTTTTACGTATTCACACAATCTCCAGAGTTCCATTATTTCAGCTAGGTCTATCTATAGATCTAAAGAACTCAACGTCCTACATCAGAGGTATTATCAACCATTTTATCTCTGGTGTTTGTGACACATATGTAGGCCCTATTGTAGTAAACATATCTTCATGCTTTGAACACTACAGCAAGTCTAATAATCTCTTGTAATATGAACTTCGTGTAAGAAACTTTCCATTTTATTTTGGACCTGCTCGTTTCAAAAATTTAATATGAGCAGCCTAAAAAAATTTTTTTTTCTATCTAAATGTGACAACAAAAATAAATGGTAACTACACAGCTCAAAGTTAACAACTAAAGACAGTGGATGAGGACTCTGTAAGGTGAAAATTAACGTTCATAATTCATCAATGTATTGATGTTAATATTATGATAGCTGAATACTTCAGCTGAGATTCATAAGCCTCCTAGGACAGACTCAATCTTTATTTAAAACCTGGATCAAAAGACAAAAATGCTAATGTGAACATTGCATTATTCATAGTGTAAAAGACAGATCTAAATGGGAGGCGTTGGTGGCATAGTGAATAGCAAGTCCCCCAAAATCTGCAAAAACCCTTCCCTTGTCAGTTCAAGCTCCATGGTAAGTACTGTACTTCATTTGGCTACCGTAGAGATCTAGAGCTAAGGTGAATTTTCATAAAGGCTTAAATGATGATAAGGTGAATTTTCATAAAGGCTTAAAATTGTTTTCCATTACTTCTATACAATTTTCCAGTTGGACATTGCACATCTTTATATGCCTTTGATTGATAATATTGCACAAAGTTAATTTTTATGATTCACAGTAAAAACAAAAATCTTAAACCCAAATATCTCAGTTTAATGATTTCACGGTGCGTTGACTTTGAAATGCTACATCTTTTAGATTCTGGACAAAATATCTGGGAAGTTTGGACAGCATTTTGCTCAGATACATAAATAAGAAACTGTGAAAATAGCAAAAGGTAAAAATAGAAACTTTCATCATGCTCTGTTTTTGCTGAAAGCATCACAATTTGTTTGGGTGAGGAAAAAAATGCATTTACTTACGCATCATTAACAGGCCTGCCACCAGATGCGCGCTTCAGCGCGTTCCTGTTTTTTGGTTGTGACACTATATTGATATCTAAAGGAGGTGGAAAAAACGTGGGCAATAAAAAAAAAAAAAAATTTGCCACACACTCAAGAAAAAAAAATTCCTTTCATTTTTGCTACAAAAATTCCCTCCCCCTCCAAAAAAAAAAAGCAAACGAAAAAATTTGTGTACAATTCTTCAACTTAATTAGTAATTAGAATACTGGGCACATTTATTACAATATAAAAAAGTTATTTCTGCTTCTACAAGAATGAAAATGGAACAAAAATTATTTTCATCTCATTAAAGATGAGCCCAGATAAACAAGTATTCTGATTCTGAATTGCAGCTTGAAGGTACTTAAAACGCCTACAATCAGAAAATTGGATTCAAAATAAAGTGATTCTAAAGAAGCAATAAGTGACTATCATTTAAAAAAAAAACAAATAGGGATCTTTTCAAAAACTTGACCTGTTAATCCCTCACTAATTATTAGTTATAATAATTTTTTTAAAAAATCATGTCTGCTAAATATACCTATTTTTCCCCTATTGAAAATAGCAAAATAAAAATTGGCACAGATATTTCCTTTTTTTTCCCTAAACCAATGCATCAATTTAAATATGTTGATCAAATACAATAGCAAAGATTATTTTTATAGGATTACATTTTTACTTCATAAATATGATTGCATGAGCAATGTATGGTAATGATGATCTTGGGTTTTCAAAATTAGGTGGGAAAAAAGGCCCCAGTAACAGAAAAACTTATATCACACATGAAGACTTCATATTTAACACACAAGAAACTATTTAAAGTCTCTTAACTGTGGATAAAAATACAAGCCTACATCGAATCATCCTACACTTTTCACATACACATACAATTTTTTTTTTCTGAAAAAAAAAAAAAAAAGGAGGAGATCAGAGATAGATATATTATATCTATTTTGAAATGACAATTTTATACAGGTTGAATTTCTAAAGAATCTGACACGGTTACAGCTGTCCCTCAATATCATTTAAAAAAAAAAAAAATTTAGAAATTAGAAAATTTCCACTTTTGAGGAAGCAATTTTTTCAATGATCGAAACTTTAAAATATAGGCTCATTTGACTTACTTTTTTCACAAAATCATTGTAACCCTAAGAAAAAAAACAAACAAAAACAAACCTAGAGAATCTTATTGTAAAAATGATGAAGAAATGGACTAAAGGTATTGATTTTTTCACTTGTCTCACAGCTCATTCTCTCTCTCTCTCAGTTTGGCTGTGTACCAATTCAGATGGCCTTTTTTTTCTTCTAAACAATTGTATTTACCTACTTCTCAAGTCAGCTCCACCAAATAAGATGAAATCACTCAAAAAGAGAGGAACATCCTCTTTCACTTTTGATTCCTTTTTCCTTCATCCTTTTCTTTTTTTGTAAATATCATCATCTCTTTCAGTGTTGACATGATGAATTTATGGGTACAAAAATTGGTGATTTAAGTTTCCTAATTTTTTTCAATTACTTTGCTGAATTAAAAAAAAATCTATGGGCCAATGCCATACCGAGGATTATTTTTTCTCTTCCCTTGAAATTTATTAAAAAGTTTCCAAACATATGATTGCATTCATCTATGGATTCCATTTGCAGATACACCAATGTTTTAAGCAGCACTGCCTTTTAATCATTCATTATTATGCTTATAATTCATTTGATGAAAATTTTGTAATTCCCACCTTCCCGCTGCGCCCCTCTCCCTGCATTGAGAAAAAAAAATTAAGGATGATTGACACAATGCTGACAGCAGATTTCCGTGGTCCAGTTTGTCTTTCCTCCAGAAGTAAAAATAATCTTTTATTTTAAAAAAATAATAATCATAATAATAAATAAATAAATATAAGAATATCATATTTTTAAAAAATTGTGTACACACAAAACTTCATACCAAAGATACTGGAATAAAAAAAGATTGTTCTCTTTCCATAGAAGCAGAGGAAGGGAATAATAATGAATTATGACTCTTACTTTTAAACATGACATAACAGGAAATGAATAATAATGATCAAAATGGTAAGGCCTGAAGCACCAATTTTGACCTTTATTTCTAAAAATGTAATAGAGATGATGAAAAAGGTGAAGTGAAAGCATACAAAGCATCTTAATATGTGCATCATTTGCAACAATGGAGAACAAAAAAGTCCATGCTTAAAACCTACAAAGTCACCACTTCAAGTAAGAGAAGTAAACCAGGAAAAAAGAGTAAAAGCCTCTAAGAAGACAATCTTTACACTATTACGATCTTTGCCAACTCTCAATTTCCCTACCTCACATCATCACATTTGCCAAAATACACATACAAAACAGCAACATTTTCATTACTAACATTTCTTACAAAGTGTAATATTTAAAAATATAAATGTTAAATTTCAGTAAGTATTGCCAGTGACTCTTGAAAAAATCGGGTCAAGTAAAATGCTTTTATAACATCCCAAAGAGTACTTCCGATTGTTATCAAATAATATAATACACTGCAAGACTCCTCCAAACATAATAAAGAGAAATTCGGGAGGGAAATATGAAACATTGTAGCGTCGTATCCGAGTTTTTACTTATTCCTCTTGCCAAACATCTCATTTTGAGGTGATACTACACAACTACATGTATTTGAAAAAAAAATAAAGTGTAAATAACTCCATCAACCAAAAGAACAAAAATAATAACAACAAAAACATGTTCAAAAAGTGATATAAAAAGATTGAGCAGATTATTTTCCATTTGATAACATTTTGCTTCTTTGATCAATTAAGTTTCATTAAAATGGCAGAAAATTTGGACTGGGTTATCATTGTATCTGAGGAAATTCTCTAAAAATTTTTAAAACTGGAAAAACTTGTGTTTCTCTATTTTTTAATTGCAAGAGGACAAAATAGAGAGACAGAAGAAGATAGTGTGAAAAGAAAGCAGAAGAGGGGGGAAAGATACAGAGAGATGAAAAAATAAAAACTTGAAAATCATTTTACATCTGAGTCAACAGATATTTATAAAACTGTTGGAGAAAAGGTTCTAAAAATGTGTCAGAATATCTTACAGCCTATTGATGTCTGTTAAAGCAGATTTTTAAAATGTATCATAAATGTCAAAAACTTTAAAAAAAAAAATTCCTCAGGACTGTATCCGGTACACTTAGGAATCATATTATGTATGATGGACACGGCCTCCTATTTTCAGGCTGCTTTCAGCCTATATCAAGCTGAAGTAAAACCCATATAAGAAGTTATTGCAGTTTTAGGAGTGACCTAATGGACATATAATGGTAGGAGTCCTTAGATATTGCATAATTTTGACAGACTAAGTTAAAGCTTATGACACAGATCACACAGCTTTTTGCAAATTTGCATTTTAAGAGATTCAACAGAGTTCCACAACTGACAAAACAGCATAACAATTTTCAAAAAGTCCGACATCATATTAACGTAAAAAAATAACATTGGAGAGGCAAAATGAGAATCTTAAGACTTAATATTAATAAAAAAATCCTTAGAAGATTTGAATTGATGCTTTTTTAACATAAAAACTAATAGATTTTCATATGATGCAGTTCACAATTTTTTTGTTAAAACAGAACAGCAAAAGAACATTTGGCTGCCTATTCGCTTGAAAATTGTTTCTTAACAAAGTGAAGTACTCTAAACTTCGAAGTATAAATGTAAACAGATTGAATGAAAGACAAAATATTCCACTGGAAGTTTGTTGAAGTTTTCTCTAACAATCTTGAGACATAGACACCAACTTGAGGTGATGCAAATCACATGCATTAAATTTAACCTAGGGTGCTACATGCACTTTATGGTAAAGTAAGGTTATAACCAGATTTTAAAAATATTTTTTTATGAATCTTAAACTTTGTATCTCATTTAAACTACTGCCAATGAATAAAAAGTCCAACATTGTGATCGTAAGGCATGCAGACGAGAATCAAAAGAAGGCCACAGGTGTTTGATGCAAGAGAAAATAGAATCTAGACAGATTTTTTTTAAAACAGATGGTAGTTATAAGCAGCTCAAAGGATTTCTATCTTTCTGTAAAGTACAAATTTTCAGAGGAAAATAAAATATTCATTTGGCAAAACAAACTGTGAGTAAATTTTCATTCACATCTCATGCCAATCATTAGATCTCCAAAATTCTTGAAGCAGTTTTATCTTTTTTCCCTCCTTTTCATCCAACATTGATCTGAAAGGACCTTCACTGTCGAGAAATATGTTTTTATGAATATGTTCATTTCCTTCTTTTCCTCACTATCACACTATTCTAAATAAAATTAAAAAAACCCTCTTTGCGTCTATTCCCAGTTGCACTGAGGCAAAGTAATGTTATGCCAAGTACATTCTCCAGTCTAAAGGCAGATTTTTTACCATGTGGAGCTATGAGTCAAACCAATAAATTGCTAAGTACCCAGACTGGGTATATCACCAATCAGCACAACAATTACAAAAAAAAAAAAAAGAGGTTAAAAGCTTATCAAATAGTTTTCAACAAGCTAACTAGCTAGCTCTTCAAGAAAATTATTCAGACACAGAAAGAGATAAAAAAAAAAGACACAGGAAATTATTGTGACAAAGTTATATACTTAAATATTTTGCTTTTTTCAAGGAGTTGCTAAAGTACAAAGTTTAAACATTTTAATTAAAAAAAAAAAATCTATTTTCAAAATTTTTAAAGTGAAATAATTATATATATGGCAATAAGCAAAGTTTGAAATTGAAAATATTGGCTTTTTGTTTTCAAATGATATCATAAAATTAAGTTGACAAAAGTACATTCTGAAAATAGTGTATTGTTTTTGTAAATAAAATGTATGCTCATAATGTATCAGTAAGACATAATTGTAATAAAGCTTTACCTGAGGTTAAACAAAAAAATTTTCACTTAGAAAAAAACTGGCGCAATCTATTAAAAAAAACTTGCTTCTGACAATAAGCAAAAAAGCTCCCGAATCCTTTCAGATTTATTTCAAGAATTTATATCATTGTGTTTGTACACAAGTAACTCAAGAGCAATGAACAACATAATTTTTTGCACAAATAACAATTTTTTAACCTCTTGCAGGTACATTCATAAATGTCATTAAATATTCATACAAAATGTTCCATGTTGTTCTGCAGCATGGACAGATTTAAAAAAGAAACAAAAAAAACCTCCTTATATTTACAACCTGAGGCGCTATTCTTATACCACATTTACATGGAAAACAAATCCTTGTCCAATTCTTTCTAGATGAGATACATGAAAAAAACTAATTTACATTATCATGTATGCTCCACAATTATGTCCATAATTTAAATAAACCTATCTTGATTGCAATTTACTTTAAAAAAAAAGAAACTGGTTCAAAACGATAATGGTGGTAAAGCCTTGGTGATTTTCTGTTCAAAGTATTGAAACAAGACTAAACCCACATGACTAAAATTTTATTATCCCTGACATGTAATTCAGAAAACTATTATTTTTTTCATTTTTCCTTTAAAGTTGAGATGATGGCTATTATTCTGTAGAGACGTAGACAGGATGGTCAAATAGTGTCAATCTAAAAATAGGGCTGCTGGGTAATGAAATCCTGCTTGATGAAATCACTGCAGTCAGAGTTTCACTTGACGAGTTTCCCAGCTTTCAATTCCATTTTATGGAGGCAAAATTCTATGCACCTATATTATTAAAACAAAACATCTTATTCTTAACATGTCACTCACCTATTGCCTGTCCCGCATAATTTTTGCCATCCTCACTCGCACCTGCTTGTCTAGCCTCATCAGGGTGGCTGAACTGGATGAAAGCATAACCTTTGTGCATAGAGATTCCCATGATGAAGCCATAGGGTGAAAAGATTGCTTCCAGATCTTCTTTACTTAAAGCTAATGTGTTGAGGTTGCCGACAAACAGCCTTGAATCCATAGAGGCTGGATCATTAGAGTTTGTACAACTGCTGACAGGACCTGCTACAGGAGGGAGAGGTCGAATTCCAGGCAAAGGGTGCAGACTTAACCCAGGCGGAGGTGCTCTGGGCATTATTGGTGGTGGTCCGCGAGGGCCCCTTGGACCAATGCCAGCTAGGCTGATACCTGGACCTGGTGGTCTGGGTGGACGAGGTGGACGCCGCATTTTCTGTTAATAAAGAGCAAAAATATGTCAGTACACATAATTATCTTGGAATGACGAAGTGCACTTGATGAAATAAAAAAAATTTTTTTTTTTTATTTCATATGATATTAGTTATGAATTAATGTAATACAAACAGATTGATTTAGTTTTTATGGGTTGATCTCTCCCAAGTGGTTCATTTATTTACATTTTGGTCCAAAAATCAAAGATCAGACTTGCTTATAAATATATGATTAATAGTAGACGGTGCCAATAAGCAGACTAACGCCAGGAATAGAACTAAAAACAAATGAGTAGGGGTAGGGCAGGACATTAGCTTAAGTGGAAAGGGGTTGAGAACCAACACCTGGAGTAGAAATGAGTAAGATAGCAATGCCACACAGGATCATGGATCAAGACCAAAGTGGGAACATGGCAAAGCTGACAAAAAAACTGGCTTGATAGAAATTGATACCTAATATTGGAATATTGGATATCATTGTCGGGCCTATATTTAGTATTTTAGTGGGCCTCGATTGTCTTAGTCTAGTGGGCCATCACCAGGATTCTAATCAAAGTTTAAAATCAAACTAGATCTATATAATATATTTAGCGTATTATTGTTAGGACCTAGATTTAGTCCCTACATTTTATATTTTAAAATCTGAACTTGATTTAGATCTAAATTAGATCGAAAAATTTTGATCTAGATTCTAGATAGATCTAGATCTAGATCTAGAATCAATGCCGGCAAACGTTTACATTCACGTTTTATATTCATGTATTTGGTATTGGTCTTTTTTTCCTTAATTGTATCATATCCATTGACTATTGTGCATCGTATTATTCGATTATCCGCGATGTTTCATTAAAGTAATTAAAGCTATTCTTTCTCAATTAACGACTTAATTCTTTTGTTCTTAAATCTCTCAGACAACATTCGAAAACTGATATATAAAAAAGACCGATACCCAATGCATGAATATAAAACGTGAATCTAAACCATTGCCAGATTAGATCTATTAATCTTTTAGCACTTTGGATTCTGTAGAAAATAATCTTGGCTTAAGCTGACAACAAAGATATATTTATGACAATTTTTAGGCCTATAGGTCTAACTGAAATTAGCACTAGATTATAGAAAAATGTAGACCAACCCAGTCAGCCAACTTGTAGATTCTACTGGTTTTTCTTTTTCACGTTAAGTTTTTAGAAGGAAGTGCCAAATGCCGGCTCAAAAATGCTAAAATCAACCATGATTTTTTAAGTTTACGAACACAAAAACAATATTTCTGTCGCTTTGTCATTGAAAAATTTTTTTAAATACATCAGATAAAAGAAGTTGCACTGCTTTTTAAAACGCATTATTTTTGCAATTGACATAGAATTAATATCATTGAAAGCTTCTCGTTCGCCTCTCTCTCTCTTTTTTTTTCAAACTGGCAGAAACAAATGTGTAAAGAAATGCTTAGGGAACACATGCACAATATAAATTAAAAATAGGAATGCCAAGACGCCCTAGTTCAGGCATAATAATAATAATAATAATAATAATAATAATAATAATAATAATAATAATAATAATAATAATAATAATAATGATAATAATAAAAATAATAAACATAATTATAATAACAACAACAATATTAATATTAACAACAAAATCAATTTTTGCCTAAGCATCATCATTTGACATCGCATACTTTTCGCTCAGAATTAATAATGCAGACGTACCTCGGAAAAAAGAATTGAGATCGATATATATGAGAGTTGCAAATAAATAAGGAAAAGAGAGTCTTTTGTGTAAGGCCTTCAACATAGAGATTTAGTATGTTGTGATTTCATACAGATAACTAAAAGGCTTTTTGTGCGGTAAGTTTTATTGTTTAAATACTTTAATACGAGATTACGCCTTTATGATATGGGAAAGCTTCATTGTGTTAACAATTTTTAAAAAAATTTTCGATGACCATTAGAATGGAAAATGAAAAATTTCCGGTTGAAGGTTAATATTTATTAGAAAATATCTTAATGAACAACTACTGCAGATCATGAAAACTTGCATAGATTATTGTGGGCGAGAGATCTTACGCATATCATTATTTTTAGAATTTTATTTAACTTGAAGAAAGCCGTCTCCGTTATTTTCTTTTATATATATTTATATATATATATATATATATATATATATATATATATATATATATATATATATACATACATACATACACATATAATTTGGTTTAAACATATACCCAGAGGAGAGCTTACTGGATGGGTGAAATTACTGGAAATTTTCAGCCGATCTCTCCAAAAGCCATCCAAGGCACAAGAATAAGGCCTGACATCGTATTTTATTCAAGTGCTACTGGGTCAATCATCATGATCGAACTTTCAGTGCCATACTAGAGTAGAAAGGAAGAAGCAAATACGAGAGCGGGCTGATAATTAAGTTCCGTTTGCTAATAACTCAACGTCCAATGACCTTCTCATCAAACAGCGCTCTGTTATCGAGTTTTTGGCAGCTGAGGGATGTTCTGCTGCAAATATTCATGCAAGAATGAAGACAGTTTATGGTGAAATGTGCATTTCAGACTGTGCAGTTCGCAAATGGGTGAGAATTTTTTTAAGGGGAAGACCCCAGAGAGACAATTCTGCGTGATCGAAAGCGTTCGGGTAGGCCCCTTTCCGCATCGGTCACGGCTCATCGAGAGAAAGTTGACTGCATGATTAAAGCAAATCGAAGGGTCAAACAAAAGGAAATTGCCAATGCAGTAGGCATTTCAAAAGAACGAGTGCACGATATCATCACAACTGTACTGGGTTACCGAAAAGTCTCTGCCCGTTGGGTCCCAAGGCAGCTCACTGTAGAGATGAAAGCGCAGAGAAAGGATATGTGTACTCAACTCTTAGAGCTTTCAACTGTCTTCAAGAAAGCCTTTGTACCACGGTCCTCCCCGCTCCCCCCAATACCCTCCCACTCATACACCGTCTGAAGGTGGCCCGCTAACAATATCGCTTCACCCACATCTTCCCTACCGGATCCGCGCAAAGTCTGTACTAACGCCTTGTACTCAATGGAGATAACCACGCCTGGCAGCGCGGCTTCTTCCAAATGCTTCCTGGTGACCACCTTTAAACAGCCTTAAGCTCGCATTCGAAATTGCATGTTTGTTCTCCCATGGTCTGCATACCCGAAATATCGAACCATCTGACCACAGGATGTAAATCCCGTAGCATCCTTTCGCGTGCCTCCAGTTGAAGAGCTGCCCGAGTATACTCTAGCATACTCGGCATACTCTCTGCTTTGCTTGACAATCGTTTCCAGGGATAAGGCTCTAAGAACGAAGGGCACTTTTCGTCGTTTTTTATCTAAGTCCAGTACTGGATTCACACAGTCGAGCATTGATCGTATGAATCGTATGAATCTGGCATAAATCGTTCTCGGGGACTAAGGCCTGGCGCCCCAGTTTTTTCCTGCCAGCTTCTATTGGACCGTACTGCGTTTGAATTATTAGGCGAACTGGAATCGAGCCTGTGCTTCACATGTTAATTACTATAGAATTTCGACGTGGCGCCTAAGACATAGTCATGGGTCTAGCTCTCTCTCTCTCTACTCTCTCTTATTTAAAAATAACCCTAAAAATTGTTTCACGGTGTAACTAAGTTAAAACGCCTCAGAGATTTTATTTGTTTAAAGTTGTCCATTTGCTAGATTCTATAGTAATTAACATGTGAAGCACAGGCTCGATTCCAGTTCGCCTAATAATTCAACGCACTGCTGTTGTTACTGCTAATGCCGCTGCTGCTGCTGCTGCTACTACTACTACTACTACTACTTCTGCTGCTGCTGCTGCTACTACTACTACTACTACTACTACTACTACTACTACTACTACTAGGCCTGGCTACGTAGGCAGTTCCATCAAAATACAATGAATAGTCGATCTTCTGAATTTTGAGGTGCATTTCCTCAAAGCCCATCTCACATTATCCATCACAAGCCAAAATGGTGGGTGGTACCCAAGTTATTCCGGGATGATTCCCAATTATTTTATTAAAATCAATGATTAAATGAATGAGAATGCCTTATGGTGAAACCCTAGTCTGGATCCAAATTAGCTTTTATATTTATTTTAGATCTAGACTAGCCGGTTTTTCGGATCTTGATGTAGATCTAGATCTATCGTTTTGGGTCTAAATTTAGATCTAGAATCTAGAGACTCTACTTATCACTAAAAAATATTAGATCTAGATCTAGATCTATATAAAATGCATACAATTTTCACGTTTAAATTTTAGTTTAGATCAATGTTATTGTTAAACTATATTCTAGGTGGTTGAATGCAGCCCAAAGAAAATCTTTAAAAATCTCAGAAATCAACATGCAAAATATAGGCCTAAATCTAGATCTAGAGACTAGATCTACTTTGTAGATCTATCCAATAGTTGGATCTGGTACTTACAAAAATTGAAAATACATTTCAAGAAACCAAGACTGTTAACCAGCTTGTCATAACACAGTAAAACCACGAATAACATGAAGAAAATGAGACACAATATCAAGATTTCATCATTATCAGAATTTCACAGCTTTTTCCCCAAAAGCTGTATATTTATAATGTATTAATGACACTCTTTCATTTTTAAGATGAATTTAAACTTGATACGTCGCAAAAGTTTGAGCAAAAGCTAAACTTGTTTTTTATTCCGGAATCCTAGAAGCCTCGTATAAAAAATGCCTTCATTGTTATAACATGGCCTTGCTTGGATCCCCACATTTTTTGTTTGTTGTTCAAGGAAAAAAAAAAAAGAAGGAAGTATTAATTTTGGTATACATCTGATCCTGAGCATCATTGGAGGAATTCTTTGAAATTAGAATATCGAAAGAGTCTTGATTTATAAACATTGAAATAATAAAGTGTTAAAGGATTTTTGCTGAGTGCTCTTGGTTTTCCCTTCAGATTGCATTGCTTCAGAAGCTAAAACTTGCAGTCAAAACAAAGTGACATGTGTTTACATGTTTGCTACTAAACATCATATTTTTTATCTGAGAGATATATATAAATGGTAAACAAAAAGTGAGTACCTTGAAATTAAATATACATTCGAAACTATTTCAGCCGACCACACCACAGCTATCCCCTCAAGAGGAGCAGGAGAAATTACTGGAAGAGGCCTTGAATGTTGTTAGGACACAGGCTTTCCAGATGAAAAGATGTCTTGTAAGTTATGACCCACCGAATTTGATAGCATGTTCAGTCTATTGACAAATTTAGGAATGCTCACACTCATCCAATCAAAATTTAAGATCAATGTTTTTCTGTATGGGTCTTGAAAGAGACCTATTGGACACTCTCTGTTACATCAACGAGACATTTTAGTGTTGAAACCATTGAAATACCAATCTGACTTTGTTTTCAACTGTAGCTGAATAGATTGCTTTAATGTATTTAGAGTGGATACAATTCTTAAAAATTTTTTTGCTTAACTTCTCTTAAAGTGGAACTTATGCCATCTTTGAAGATAAGAAAATATATAAAAATGGGTTTAATTTAATAATTTTGAAGAAACAAAAGTGTGCTTTTTTTTAAACCAAAGGTCAAAGAGCAGTTTTGTGAAATGAACTTTTCATTCAAAATAAACAGCTTTAAAATAAATTCATTGCTTTTGCTTTGTTGTGTTTTTGTTTATTTTCATTTTTAAAAACAAAATGTTATAAAATATTGATAATGTCTCATTAGCATCATACAACCAGTGTATCAGATTATTAAAATGTGAAAGATCATTTAACATTTTCTCTACACAGGACAAAGGAAGATTAATGGATGGGTTAAAGCATGCATCTACCATGCTAGGCGAGCTACGTACATCACTTTTGTCACCCAAAAGTTACTATGAATGCTGTATCCTTTCATAATATGTTGCCATTTATCGTGTAATTTTGCCATAGAAATTTTATGTTCATATTATTTTTATTGGTGTTTGGTGGGTAGGGGGTTCCTTGAGTTTGTTTATTCTTTATTCGTTTTTTGTTCCATTTGACTAACAATATCATCTGTAGTATGTGATATTTAAGCCTTTTACAAGGTAGTTTTTCTATAGATTAATGTTGTAAGCTTTTTCATTTTAAATATTTGCAACTTGCCTTGAATAATCTAAATAGAAAAAAAACAACTTTAACCTGTAAAAATAAGACATGGCAATCTCAGACGAGTTGCGGCATCTTGAGATGTATCTGGTTGATGAGTTCCAGAAAGGGCGCAAAGTTGCTGACTTGTATGAGCTGGTTCAGTATGCTGGAAACATTGTGCCTCGGCTGTAAGTATTAAAATAACCTTGTCATCTGTTTCACTGACTGGATACTTTAAGATAGCTGGTATAGGAGGAGATGAATATATATTAAGCTTGATACATGTATATTAAGCCTTTAAAAACTTCATTGTAGAAACTAAGTTTAAGATTTTTGTTTTGTGTACTCTTGTTTGTAAAGTTATGAGGGAGAAAAATGTTGTGGCGCCAACTGAAAAACAAAAAAGTGACACATCACATGTTAGACAATTATAGTCCATAGTAAACTCTGGATGTAGATATCATAAATATATACTGGATATTTTATTATAAGTATTTAGATCTTCGGAAGCATTTATATCACAGGAAAAATGTTTTACCCCTTAAGAATCTGCTTCTACCAAAACCATTTATAAAAAAAATCAACCAAAGAGTTATAGTTTTTTTTTCTTTTTATCAGTACTCATAGAAACCAGAGACAAACTAATGGACATATGAACAAAAGGTTTGGTATGAAATTTTGCATTTGTATGTATTTATATTTCATAGACACATTTTCATATCTTTTCTGAATCAATCTAATTTTTCATGGAGCCATATCAAAACTTAGTACAGTTAACATTTTGGCCTCTCTCTACTTTAGGTATCTTCTCATCACTGTCGGAACAGTCTACATAAAATCTAATGAATTATCCCGCAAAGACATTCTCAAAGATTTAGTTGAGATGTGCCGTGGTGTGCAGCATCCCCTGAGAGGTCTCTTCCTGCGCAATTACCTCCTGCAGTGTACCAAAAATGTCCTTCCTGATGCAGTGGAGGACCAGAGGTATCAAATGGCTAGTGTGTGTGTGTCCTTTTTTTTTCCTGTATTTTTTTGATAACACAATGAAGACATCAGGCATACTTTTGAAGAGCAATTTATGATTTTTAATTTACACCGAGTAAAATCTTAAATGTTTATATGTTTTTGGTTAAAAAATTTTCGTTGTTTTCATTTTGAGACTTTCTGTGTTAAAAATAGCTTTAAAAATTATTCCAAATCAAATTATTTGCCTTTCTTTATGAAGTAGTTTTAAAGAGAAATAATATGTCCTTAATTGGAATATATTATTTTTTGGAAGTTATCAACTTTTTCATCGAACTTTGTGATTATCCTTAACCAAACATATCTTCATAGAAACATTAAAATATTTATGTCATGTTTATCCATCATTGTGCTTTTATCAGCTCTTGCAAGGAAACAATCTGAAAAATGGATCTTGTAATGATCATTATTGATGTATTCTAGCACGGAAAACAGTGGTGGTCAATCTGGCACAGTCATGGACTCTGTAGACTTCATCCAGCTGAACTTTGCCGAGATGAACAAACTGTGGGTGCGCATGCAGCACCAGGGCCACTCTCGGGATCGCGAGCGTCGAGAGAACGAGCGGCGTGAGCTCAGAATCTTAGTTGGCACCAATCTAGTCAGGCTGAGTCAACTCGAGTGCATTGATATTGACAAGTTTAAGCAGGTTTGGTTTTTTTCCCCCCATACTTTTTCTAATGTTTTTTTGGCCTGAGCAAATGTTTTGAAATATAATAGAGAAGGCTATTGTTATTCCCATTCATTTTTTAAGGTTGGAAGCCTAAAAAGATTTATATATCCAGCCAAAAGTGGGTAAAGCTTTTTAATGAAAATATGAATGTTTAAAGCTTAAAAAGTGAGTACAATAAAAAGAAATAAGATTGGTTTTGTCATTATAGTGGCAGGTCTTCAGGTATTGATTTGCATTATCATTTTTCTCTTGGCATTACATAATGCCCCAAGTGACCGTAAAAATGTCTCGTAATTTTTAAATCCTATGGATATTTATGACTTTTTTCAACAGTCACAATGATCCATTTATTCTGTTGAAACCAGTCCCACTATTAAAGGTAGCATATTCGTAGTTTGATAGGTCAAACATGAACTTTTTTTTTTGCTTTTTAAAATTCAGGATGCTATAGAACCAAAACTAGTTTGCTCCCACATCGGGAGTGAACCATCTTGCTTTTATCAATGTTTTTCTAATATTGAATTCTCAAAGGGACTTTCTTGAGATTATAGATGTTACAATTATTTAATTTACGGCGTGTGATTCATTCAGAAGGATTTCTGGATATTTGAATTCTTTTGATATAGTGAAAGACGGCCATAATGAACATCGCATAGTGATATATTATATTTTGCTCCTCAGTCCGTTCTGCCAGGAGTCTTAGAGCAGGTTGTTAACTGTAAGGATGCAATCGCCCAGGAATACCTCATGGAGTGTGTCATTCAGGTAAAGAATGAGGTGTCACTGTTTGAGGGGTGTTAGAGTGTCTTGTTTTTTTCTTTGTTAAGAAAGAAGTGACTAAAAATGGCTTTTTTTTCTTCAATAGATGTAAATAAAAAATACTTTCTCAGCAAAAGGTAGTGGGGATGATTTCATAGATATATCATCTACCTACATTTATGTTTGTGTTAGATAAGCCCAGAAAGTGTTTTCATTTTTCTGTGAGAAGGCCTTCAAATACTAAGCAAAGCAAAAGTTTTAAGAGAAAGAATTAATATATTTTTATAATATGAATGACAAAGAGGATGAAGGAAATGTTTTTCTTATAGGGTAACACGTGATATATATGCGTTGATGAGCATAATGACAACATTTAAACCTCTGTTTTTATGATGTACTCTACAGGTTTTCCCGGACGATTTTCATTTGCAGTCGCTGAGCTCTTTCCTTCGGGCCTGTGCTGAGCTGCACCCAAATGTCAACGTGAAAAATATTATTATCGCCCTTATTGACAGGTGATCACTTGATCTCTCTGAGCAGGAGATGAAATGTTTTATTTTTTTTGAGGAGATTAAGAAAAAAATTCAACTATCAAAATTTTAAGCGAAATAAGGAAAGGATCTTATATACTTTAACAATCTCTTTTGGTATGCATTTAATGGTTTATTAATGTGTCGAACAGTATGTGAATCCATAACCGTACCCATTATACTCAGATGTTAAGGAACTGATGGCATTGATATAATAATGGCTACTTGGATTTTTCTGAAATTCTCTCTCTTGCTCTCACTCTCTCTCTCCCTGTCTCTCCCCGCACTTTTTTTTTTTCAAGCTAGAACTTCATCTCACAGTAAGTTTCATATTTGTTTTTGTTTTTGTTTTTTACCTTTTAAACGAGACAGACATTGTAACTGGAGCATAAATCAAAACATTTTTCACTCTTATTCAACATCATTTTATGTTGTATGTTTCAGGCTGGCTTCCTTTGCTCAAAATGAAGAAGGGTCGGGAATTCCATCAGAGATTCAGCTGTTTGATATCTTCTCACAACAAATCTCTCAAGTCATTCAGGTGCTTGCCGTTCACAGATAAATTAAGCTGTTGCACTATCAGGTTTATTTAAGCTCTAATCAGTTACATTGGAAATTTTGCTTTTCTTTTACATAATTATTTTCAGGGTTGAATAGTTTCCACAGAGTGAGCCAATAAGATTGGTGACTGCATTTTTTTTCTCTGAAATCTAAATTTCTACACATCATGCAGATCTGTTGTGCATGT
>BLXT01002310.1:516561-530172 GCA_019648995.1 Plakobranchus ocellatus | reverse complement strand
TTTTACAACCAAAGTGAACCAAGGAAGGGGGCCTTACAGAATGTTTTTTTACTAGGTCTTCTCATCAAAATGTTATTTTTTTTTATGAGCACAATTAAGGCTCATCTTTTAGTCTATTTTTTTTTTTTTGACTTGATTGAAATTGCAGGTAGATAATTTAGTGTGGTGAAGCGAATTTATCATGCTCTGTAGCCTCTGTAGCTAATTTGTCTCTCTCTTTCAAGGTTTAATTTCCACTGCTAAATGCACTTGCTAGGCAAAACTTGGGCTTCTATGGATTAAATTAAAAAAAATTCATATACTGAAAGGGGTTTCTTCATCACCAGTGCATTTTACTACTTTGGAGATTTAACTGCTATCTATTTTACAATTTAATTATGCTATAACTATTTTTCTTTTTCCCCATTTTAAGCCTTATCTTAATCTTTTTATTTTCAAATACTTGAACAAGAATCGACCGGACATGCCACCAGAGGATATCGTTTCCCTGCAGGTGGCGCTCATCAATTTGGCTCTCAAATGTTACCCAGACAAGGTTGACTATGTGGACAAGGTGCTGGAAACCACCGAAGACATCTTCAATCGTCTCAATCTAGACCAGTAGGTTCCTATAGTTTTGGTTTTGTCAGTATATATATATTATATATTTAATTCCATTTTGTTCCCCTCTTAAACCAATAAGTTTACCTTTCTCAGCATATCTACTGTTTTATTTGTTATGTCCCAAGACCAGTCTTAAAGACTGGAATTTTGCAGATATTTTTCTGTCTTTTTAAAATCTATGTTCCAAAAGTTCAAACACCAAGATCCTCGTGGAAAATCAACATCCAGATCGATAATGCAAAGGTCACAGAATGGAGCCTTAAGTTAGATTCATGATTTAATGACATTTTTTTTTTTAGTTTTGAGACTTTCAACCCCAATTGTAGCAGATTACACCTGATGGTGTTGAACTCTTGTATTAGCTGACAACCTAAGGCTTTTTTTTATGTATTTATTTTTTTTTTTTTTAGGTAAACTCTTTATACATACAGCAGTTAAATAAAATGAGTGGAGGATGTGGTCTTGATTTATCTTTAGTCTTTTAACTCCCTCAGAGTTAGGGAGCAGTTCTTTAAAATTAAAAGCCTTGGCATTGATGGCAAAGAGAGGTAAAGCATAACACAATCATCAGTTTCTAGTTGTCATTCATGATCTCAGCAAACTGTACATACTAGCCATTTTTTTTCACACAGTGTAGAGCATGGCTCTCCAGTGTCCAAAGAGTTGATGCGGCTGATGAAGATCCCAGTGGACACATACAACAACATCCTGACTGTACTTGAACTCCAGCACTTTGGGCCTCTGTTTGAATACTTTGACTACAAGGGTCGCCAGCTAATGAGCTGCCATATCATCAACAATGCCCTGGAAAATGAGACCATGATACCAGCACAAGAGAACGTAAGGACCCTTTCATGATAGGGCAGCCTTTTATATTATGTGTGTATATTTGGAGATAAGTGGATGTTTTTGTTTTGTTTGTTTTTTTGTGTTCAAATACACCTCTCATTTTCAAACCCAATTCATCTCAACTTCTTTTTTTTTTTTAATGATTTTTTGAAAATTTAGTTAGTTCTTCTTATCAAAGCTTTTAAATATATGACCTATTCATAAGAAAATAGTTGCTTTTCAGGAAAGGCCTCAAAAGATTTGATGGTTAAAATTAGGAAAAAACTGAAGTTATTGAAGTAAGTTTTTTCTTGAATTACATTGGGCTGCCCTGAAGAGATCTCCAAAGAATTGTTTCAATATTCCTAGCTTATATGTATATTTTAGCTTTATACCTCTCTTGTGCTTTTTCTAACGATCAACTCAAGTTGTATGGACAGGTCCAATATATTATGTATGTAATGTCATTAAATATTACATAGATAATCAATATTCTGTATATGTCATATTTTAAAGGAATCCTATTTTTTTTTAAAGTCATTTATATGATCTGGTTTTTTTTATTATCGATCTTTTAATTTTAATGATTGCATGTCAGTTGTGATGAACGTAATGGAGAGTTTAGGGCTGTATATTAATAAGATAAAGTAATAGTATTAAGACTTTCATTATTATTACTCTCTGCTTTATTGTTTGCAGGTTGATGCTATCTTGAACATTGTCAATTGCATGGTGCAAGATCAAAATGATCAACCGGAGGAACCAGATGACCCAGAAGATTTTGCAGAAGAGCAAGGGCTCATGGGAAGATTCATTCATTTGTTGCAGTCAGAGGATCCAAATCAACAGTTTTTGGTAAGTGTAGAAAATTGAGAAGAGGTGACTAAGATGAATGTGGATAAAGAAAGAGAGAGAGAAAATCACACTCTGTGCCACATTCTCATAGTCATTTACAGGTACTTAATTTGTTTTCTTCAGCCTTTACATTAGTCAAAACTATATCGTTTGCCTGTTTTAGCTGCTCAATTCAAACGCATATTTCCCAATCCAGATTTTGAACACGGCAAGAAAACATTTTGGAGCTGGAGGAGACAAAAGAATCAAATTCACATTGCCCCCCATTGTGTTCGCAGCTTACAGGCTTGCCATCAGATACAAACAGCTGTCAGATGAGGTTGGTATTATATTCCTTTGTAACCAGAAAACAAAAGAAAAGATCTTTTTCATCTTCAATTGTAGATGCATTTCTTTCTTTAATCTTTTTTTTTTGAGTAGTATTTTGTCTCACTATTATTTTAAATCATTTGTCTTAAGTTACAATTTTAATCTCTTTTGATACAGCTTCTGGTCATCTAAAACAACAGGTACAATTGAGGAAACTTCATCCACTTCACAATAAATCAAATTTTTGTAATGTTTCCATTTGCTTTCTAAAGAAAATAAAAAAATCAAAAGTTTTTTTTATAATGACTGGCATGTTGGATTCAATGGTCAGTGAACTTGCCATGAAATCTGCATCCTTTCTGTTTGTGGTTACAATGTTGAGCTTGCCACAGATGTCATGGTTTGATATGGGCTTGAAAGTCTTAAATTATCTCATATTGGATGATGTATATGCAGAAATAAACCGAATATTGTAATGACATTAAGTTTATCCACTGTTATAGGTCTTGATAAATCAAGTTAACTTAAACTTGAGTTTTAAGTTTTCAATTTTGTTTTTCCTTTTATTTATTTTGATACATCTTTTTTCTGATTTTTTTTTTTTTTTTAGATTTCAAGTGAGTTTTTTTAACCATGGCTTATCCTCATGAAACAAATTCTCTGAATTTTGGTTTTAAGTGTCAGTGTTCTTTTATTCATTCTGACAAACTGAATGTGCAGATACTTCAGGCACAGCTTCTATCCCCAAAAAGACATCATTTCAGTCTTGAGATCAGAGCTAATGAGTTTGATGTTGCATTAAATTTAACACTTTTGAAAAGAAAAAAAAGGATTTATAAGTTCTCTTTATTTTCTTTGAAGGGCCATTTCTTTTTTTTTTTTTTAAATGTGAAAAGTCCCATATCTTGGCTCAGGATCATTATAGCTCTATCCAGCTTTCATGATTTCAAATCTCACATAAAGAAGTCTCAGGCTTTTGTGTTGGTTTAATATGTTCAAAATGCGACATTCAAATCATTCAGATTTGTCCTGTGAAGTTCATAAAGCCAAACAGCCATTTGTCGTTCCATTATTCAACTGTGCATGATTTTTTGGATATTTTGGATTTTTTTCCAGGATGAGAACTGGGAGAAGAAGTGTCAGAAAATCTTCCAGTTTTGCCACCAGACGATTGGTGCTCTCATCAAAGCTGAACAGGCGGAAATTCCACTCAGGCTCTTCCTCCAGGGTTCTTTAGTGGCTGGCCAGATCGGCTTTGAAAACTCTGAGACTGTGGCTTATGAATTTCTTTCTCAGGTGCTCTTTCCATACAATTGTATAAACTTGTGGTGGAAAAAATATAAGTTTTAACAAATATAATTTCATTTTATCATGTGAAAAGATATTCAGATTAGCCTGACATTATCACAGCTTAATTCGAAATGAAAAAATGTAGTTTCAAGATTTTGTTAAAGAATTGAGAGCTTATTTTATGTTGACTGTGTAAATAAATACGCTTTTGCCTTTTTGCTGAAAGAACATCTGATGTTGTTCTTAAAATATCGCTAATAATTGAAAGATACCTCAAAGGTTCTGGTTGCACTGCTTGGAGCATGCACAATGAATTTGACCACGTATTGGTAGAGTGAATGCTTGTTCAAAAAATGTTATTACCTATTACCATTGTCGCAGGCCTTTTCCATCTACGAGGATGAGATCAGTGACAGCAAGGCCCAGCTGGCGGCCATCACACTCATCATCGGCACTCTGGAACAGATGTCCTGCTTTGGTGAGGAGAATCAGGAACCGCTGTTCACTCAGTGTGCTCTTGCGGCGTCTAAACTACTGAAGAAGCCTGATCAATGTCGAGGCGTCTCGGTCAGCTCACACCTTTTCTGGTCAGGATTCTCACAGGCCAAAGATGGAGAGGTTTGTTGCTTTTCTCTTTGATGATAGGAGTTAGTTGGGGTAATATCATACCATACTTTGTACATTTAAGATTATGGCTAAAATCTGCAATCAATCACTAAGAAACTTATAAGGTGTTTGTTATGGCAGTATACTAAAACATCACCAAACATTATTTATTATTGCCTTTTTTTCTCCTCTGATCAAACAAAGCATTGCGATTGATCAAAGTGATTGCAAAGTCAACAATATTTAATGTGTGCAATAAAAATATAATTCATCATTGCCTTTTTTTCTCTTCTGATCAAACAAAGCATGGTGATTGATCAAAGTGATTGTGTGGAATAAAATGGTGTTCTGCATGTTTTACTTTCATTTTAAATTTTCAGCTTCTAGAGCAAAGAACAGCCCTTGTACAGATCAATCAGTTTGTGTCAGAATATAAATTGTAAAAAATTTTCAGAATTGGAAAAAAAAAAAATTTAGTATGTGGATTATAAGACTATTTATTTAAGTATTGCCTCAGATACTGACAATGAACATGCTTAATCATCACTTATTCAAGCAATGGTTGTTGTCAAACGATGCAAATAGAAATAGCATATCAAAACATGGGGTTGGAAAGAAACCTGTTTTTACTATGTCACAGGATCATTCGTCGTAAATCAGGTTGCTCACATCTGTTGTTTACCTTCAAATGAGTGTAAGAAAGTAATTAAAATAAATTAAAAAAAAAAAGTATTCAGTTAAAAGCAAAAAGAAAATTGAATTTTGCTTTTTATTTTATTCAGATCTGTCCACAAAGAAGTGTATTATTGTTTGTGGTTGAAGTTCAGATGTAGGTTCGTATAAACCATAGAACTACAGCTTTCTGAGAGGGATTGAGTATTGATCTTGCATTGCTTAAACTGAAGTTTAAATACATATTTCACGAAAAATCACAAAAAAAGCCTATAACGTGACACTGCCTTCATGGGGAATCAGCCACTTAGTAAAGTTTAAAGAGAAAAAAATTCTTGCAGCTAAGAATTGAATAAATATTATAATTGCTGTGAATAGTACATTTTTTATTTCTCTTTGCCAGTTCCATGATGGCAAGAGAGTCTCAGACTGTTTGAAGAAAGGAGTGAAAATCGCCAATCAGTGCATGGATAGCTCAGTGCAGGTGCAGCTTTTTGTGGAAGTGTTGAACCACTACATTTTCTTCTTTGAAAAGGGATGTGAGCAGGTATGTCTTCACCAGGACTTTTGGTGATGATTTTTATGGTTTTGTTTTTGTCTTTTGTTGGCTTCTCTAAAGATTAATGAGCTTTTTAGTAGCTAGAAAACTGGTGAAAAATAAACAAAACAATAGGATCAGTGAGTGTAATCTTTTAAAGACAAAATTAAATTTGCAGTCAGGTTGATGGTTATATATAGAGAAAAAATATGCAATAAAAAAACATATTTTGGAAGATGTTATAATGTTAAGTAAAGTATTTCTGCACCAATGTATGTATTTTATTCCTCATTTATCTATCAATGAATTAATCATTGTGAAAATTTGTGTTTCAAACTAAGGATGAAACTCTCAATGTGGTCAAAAATTTTTCTCAAAATACAAAAATACATAGTATATTATTAGATCAGTGGTTGCCTATTCCATAAAGAGGACTTTCAAACCAGCCCAAATCCTTGTCATTAATGTTGCCCTTTTGACTAATTGCAAACTGAATGTATTTGTCTACATTATATATTTATATGATAGTAAATTATTTCTTTTAAATATTGCTGCCTGCATTTTTCCTACTCTCCATAAATTAAACTCCTTCTTTTAATTCACAATTTTCTCTCAGATATCGGTGCAGGTGCTAAACCAAATCATTTCAAAAATTCGTGAACTGCTGCCCAATCTGGAATCAAACGAGGAGACAGAGCAGATCAACAAACATTTTAAAAACACGTTAGAGCACTTGCAATTAAAGCTCGACAATGCAGAGACGGCAGAACAGTATTCGGGACTTGTTTTATAAAAGGTGTCAGAAAGAAAAAAAAATATGTCATATTTATTTATAAGTTGTCACTTAAAACAGCTTAATCCAATGGAACAAAAATATGGAGGATAGTTTTTTTTTTGTGCATTTGCAGGATTATAGTGAAAGCTTAAGAAAATTGGTTTACAATGTTTTGTAAAAAAATTTTTATCTTACTTTTTTTACAAAATTGTTTCAACAGGTGTAATTTTTATCACCGAAATGTTATTTTCCCATTGTCATTAAAATTGGGCACAGATTAAAAAAGTGCGATGTTTTTGTAAATGCTCCTTCCAAATTTTTTTTTGGACTTTCAACTCATTAGCCATTTTTTATTAACTTTTTTTTTTTATGTTTGGCACTCAGTTCTTCTGTTGCTTTTTTTTTTTCTAAAACTACATGTATCGAATTTACCATCACTATTAAAAATGTAGAGTAGCTTGAAATATTTGTGAGGCAACCAGGGCAAATGAGTCACAGATCACTTTGTATACTTTGGCACTAGAGCCTTAAAAAAATTCTAGTATTAAAAGGTACAAGGAGGGAGACTCAAAGGTTTTATTTCCGTACAAGTGTAAATTATAAGCTTATACCATAAGTCAATGTGTCCAAAACAATACTTGTGACATACTTACCCGGGGTTACTTCACCATATGCCATTTAATAGTAAGATTTTTGTTCCTCTGATGAATTTGAAGATTTCAACCGTGCAATACTGGTGAGTTTGTATTAAATTTCTGAGATAATTTTGTACTTTTTTTATTTGTGTAGAAAAACAACAGTTTTGTAACATTCTTGCTGCACTTGAAATACGTAAGATTTTGAGTCTAGTTCTGATGAGGAGGTAGTTAAAAGTTTATCAAAGGGTTTGTTTTTCAATTAAAAGTTCTATTTGATTTCAAACATT
The DNA here is from genome assembly GCA_019648995.1 of Plakobranchus ocellatus. Lineage (NCBI taxonomy): Eukaryota > Metazoa > Mollusca > Gastropoda > Plakobranchidae > Plakobranchus > Plakobranchus ocellatus. Next base: position 522,771 of record BLXT01002310.1, on the reverse strand, counting down.
TGATAATTCCTTGCAGTTATATAGCCAAAAAAGAATTTTGTTTTAAAGTTTAAAGAAAAAAAAAATTGAAACCAATACCAATTTTTATGTGTATCACAGCCAAAAGAGAGAAAATAACTTGGAAGCTGTAATAATGTTAATGTTTGCAAAACAGAAAAATGTTTTCATCCATGTAATGAAAATAAGATTTCCGCAACACTTGGATGGAAATATAAACAGCAAGGCAGCTGAAAAGGGGAAGAGAGAGGTGAGAATGAAAGTATTATATAATTTTACTTGTAGGGCATAGTGACTTCCCTCTATGCAAAAGGCCAGTTACTCCAGATTTGTGGAGCACTTAAAGGGGGGGGGGGGGTTTGAAAATAAGTGACACGGCAATATTGGTTATTTATTATATCCATCTCTTTAGCTGAGTTGTTAATAAGGTTTCATTTTAAAGATATTGAAGGCAATACTTATGATACTTTTATGAACATTCTTGATTGTAGGATTAAGAAACTTTAATTTTGAAATTAAAAGAATGGAACAAATATTATGCTCCTTCTACTAGTGTTGCTAAATTTAGGGTTTTGTTCTTTCTTGTAATGTATTAATTCTTAAATCTAATATATAATATATATATATATATGTGTGTGTGTGTGTGTATATATATGTGTGTGTGTGTAAACAGGGAAGAAGGGAAGCTGAAATAGGTTTTAGGGCATAGCATTAGCAAATCTGTGAAACTACTTGAGAACATTCCATAACTGAATGATAATTTTAACCAAACACATTAAATTCTGAATTGTTTTGTATTATCCATTGACTTGGTAGTAGTTATTTTGTATGGTTTGTTACATTTAAAAATTAAGGACTGCTTAATAGCACATGAGTATAATTGGGTGGTTTCCATTTCATCGATCTAAGATCTTTATGAGTTATTATAGGTTCATTTTTTTTTCATTTTGAGATTTTTTTAACTTTCCACTTTTCAAAATTTAAATAAATACCTTGTATGCAAAGTCTAGGAAATGTATCCTGTCTAAAATATATGCCATAACAAGCAAACTTACACCTGCATAAGTTTACTGGATTTTTTCCCCCATAAATGTGATTATCAAAGCTGTTTTGTCATTAACTGAGTGTGAACTGGGCTATGATGCTATGTTAATTAAGGAAGTTTGTTTTGGCTGAAATTTTTACAAAACACTAACTTTAAGCTAAAACAGAATTTGATTTTGACTACTGATTGTGAAGTGTGTGAAATCACAAAGTTAGTTTGAACCCTGAGGGATGAGTTAAAGGCTACCCCATTGAGTAAGAAGAGAACCAAGTTTTGGACCCACATTGAACAAAGAAAGATAGTCTATTAGCATTCTGACTTATACTTTGTTACTGTGATTGTTGAGTGTAGCTAGTTAACCCTCAATGTTTAGACTAGAGGTGGCATTGTTTTTTGAATCATTGCTGTATGACATAATGCTGCTTTCAGATGAGAAAATTTTAATAAATATTGTGCACAGATGAATTAATTTTGTTGATATTTGTTTTGAAGTGCCAGGTGTAAAAAATTAATCACAATTAATGCAGTTAAGTCCACATAATTTTATTTTGGATAATTTAACTTCCTGGTAAATAAAGTTATTTAGATTAGGCTTTTTCTCTCTTTTTTGCGTTATTGAAAACAATTTTTAAATTTTTTGTTCACTTTCACTTGGTCTCAGACATCCATGCTGGATAATTTGAAATCAACACTGGTCTGCAAATTTCTTATTTGGTTTTGAATACAATGCTCTACCAGATTCTACCAAAGTGCATACTTATGGAAACAGACTGCTCTTTTATTTTTTAAGTCAAACTAGGCCTTTGCATTTAGTACAGGGGAGGAAAGAGAAGCAAGCGGGAGTGAAATTGACTAAGTTAGGTCTAGTCTCTTATGATGGGATTGAGGTTGGTTAGATTGCAGAGGTCTAGAATCATATTTTTCACTCTAGTTTCAACATAAGAGTTAAAAGAGAGCAATCATTTGTTTGTCAGTGGAGCAATGATGGGCATACTCAACATGACAATGGAGTTTTTGAGGCAAGATGCCGGGAATGGAATGACAGAGACTAGCAACAGGGAGTCAAGTTGTCGTCTAAAGGTGTGTCATAGGATTCAACAACACACACACACACTAAACTTGAGCACAGTATTAGATTTGAGGGAACAGTCTAGCTCTGCAAATACTTTGCATAGGTTATAAGTCTCCTCCCCCCTGCCCCAAATTAAAATACCTGACTAACACGTCTCTACGTTTTGGATTGGCTCTTGGTGTCACTATAAGTTGCTTCATCAAGATAAATCCTTTTTTCGGCCCCTTTGAATCAAACTGCAATGTGCTATTATTAAAAATTACTGCTGAAAACCTTGAATTTCTTATGAAAAAGGAAAGAAACAAAAGAGTTATTAGTTTTTGTTGTTTCTCTTTTACAAAACGGGAAAGAAACGAGTTACTAAATTAGTGATGTTTTTCAACTTCTAGTCTTAAAGCTTTGTTTTTTTTCTGTGCCAGTGCCAATGATGTTGTACAGTTGCTTTTTTCAGTTTCCTCAGTCAATGCTCTTATAAAAAAAAAATTCATGCTTTAACTTAAGTGAACTTATTTTGCTTGAAATTTAATTTAAATTTCAGCAAGTGCAGTTTTTAAATTGAATGTCTCTTAAACCAAGATAAACTGAATTGTTCAAAACCACAGCACTTTTTGTAGTTTTAATATTTATCTTGAGAGAGGCTTCCACATGCTGGGGTAATGTGAACTAATTTTAAGACTTTCTCACAGAAGAAGAATTTGACCAAATATGTTTCCTGCAACCCTCAGACCTTGATTTGAGGTCTCAAGATTTTGATTTTGATTTTATATGTTACTTCTAGAAACTTAAATTGGTCTGGCAATTTGCTCCAAAGGATTGGATCTGGGGTAGAAAAGTATATTTCTGAATCTAAAGACCCAAGGTAAGAGGAAGTAGTAGACCATGATTATTTGTACCAATACCAAAATAGGTACCATTCTGGCACAAAAATATTTGGAGTTTGGAGTTCATTCAAGCCATTTGTGACTCGCCATCACAAAATGAGTTGTTTGTAAGCAATACGTTAATGGAGACAGAGAGGAAATAGCAGACCATGACTAGTTGTACCCAAAAAATGTTTGTTTGTTGCATTTCTTAACATTTTAAAATCAATACATGTACATGTATACATATAATACTCATAGTTTTACATCCAAAAGTTCAGGCAAGGCCTGGTTACACTAAGGATTTTTTGACTTGGAAATTGCGTATCTTAATGCAATACTCTCAAAACTCATAAAATTTTGGGTCAACTAAATTGATAATTTTAAACAAGCATAACTTTGCTTACAAATATGCTAGTGCAACATTTTTTTCGCCAATTGAAAGGGAATTGAAGGGCCTTTCCAGCAGTATCAAAATCTTATGTTTGAAAAATATAATAAAAAAGGTTCATTTTCTATGTTTGGGTCAAATGTTGTGTTAAAAGACCATTATTTTCATTTAGCATCTGGATTTGAAAAAGTGTTGAACTTCTAGCTTTTTGATAAACATGTAGTTAGTGTGAGAGAGCTTGTCCATAAATGCATTTGATATCATGCTCTTTGGTTCTGGTCTTGCTGGGCCCCAGAAGTTGGCTTAGGTTAAACACTCAACATAACATTGCAGATGTCAGTGTAAATATTAAGTGCAACCAATCCCCCATTCAGATCAAGCAAAGTGGAGTGACCTCATCTGTAAAGACATCAAAAAGACTGTTTCAATAGCACTATTTTAGTGGGAAAATATCAACTGTTGTGTTACTAAGGCAGTTTGAATTTTCATCTTAATAAGTTGCTTCCCCTTCTTTCTTTTTTTTAAGTCTGCACTTTGATCCCACAATCCTTAGCTGGAAAAGCCTGAATTCTACTTTCTAGTGTTGAGGGAATGAGGGATCAAGAATGCCTTTGCCAGAAAAAATTGCATAGACTAGTCTTGTCAAAGCAATAATAAAGTCTGCACTGTCTTGGAGTGTAACAGAACGATTGATCTACTCTAGTATTCTAGGTCAACAAGAATACAAGTAGAATGTAACTGAGCAAATGTATGCATTTCTTTTTTTAACACAAAGCTTTTAATTTGGAATGACAATATGCTCTCAAAGGTTTTGTTTAATAATACCAGATAAATGCGTATAAAATCAAATCGTTTGAAATTTGAGTGTACATGTAAAAGGTTAAGCATTAACAGGTATTTCTGCATTTGAGCAATTACCAAAAGGTGGACTCCAAAACTGTATCATGCTTTTTACTGCATTTTGAAAAAAAGAATCTCCAATTACAAAATGGAAAAGCCCAATGGAGCATCAGTGAGGTAATATGCAGAGTTGGATAGCAGGCGTAGATCCATGTAAAAAAAATTGGTCTGTCTTTTCACTTGGTGTTGAATGAGCTTAATTTGTTGATGGGTGACCACTTTTTTTGTGATTTTGTCATCATAGTTATGTTCAAAACTTATTTTGTTAATTTAGACATCAAGGATGCATCCAAAACCGATTTTTTAGAACATAAAGCAGTATTTTGTATGCCAATACACTCACAAAATCAAAATTGATATTTTGATGAGTTAAATTTTTATCAAATAGGGGCTTGTAGAAAATCTTTTGTACATAACTATAATGACAGCCCATGTTTTGGCAAACCCTCATTTGAGGAATAAAACGTTAAGGATTGCAATAGGGGCGAGTATATTTACAGTGAATGCTACTTTGCAATAGTCTGATTTTGCAGTGACAAGTCACAAATTGACAGCCAATTGTTACACAACATGTGAATTATGAGAACAGAATTTTTGTCAACAAGTACATGTACAATCTAATTTTTCTTGATCCATGAAAAGCATTTGAAATTGCTAAAAACAAGCTCAAAGCAATAAGAATTAAGATAAATAAATTCTAGCCTAGGATGCAGTTCACAATGCGTATCTCTCAAGATCAGTTCTAAAGATTTAGAGGTTGCATTTTAAATCATTGATGATTGACACAATGAGAAACTGAACTATGAACTTTGGAATGGATAAAGATTTTGGATTTTATTTTTTTATTTTTGACTAGTCGCTGGTTGATAAAACAATTTTGCAAAAAATTATTTTACATTTGGTTTTGCTTTCATTATCAAAATTTAAAACTTATTATCCTGTCCTCACACAGTTACACACACCTTTGATCCTATATGTTTCTAAATCAATCAATACCTTTCTTAAAGAAGTTTTTTTTTTTATTTTCCTTTAAAACAAAAAAAAATTTGTTTAAAATTTTATTTTTTCACATCATCATAGACACAAACCAAGGAAACAAAACATGCTTATTAATTTGTGATTAATGTTTATTTTTATCTGGCAAGGTCGCACATGCAAAAATTGCCACATATCCACTTTTTCAAAATTTTAATTAAACTATTCAATCAAAAACAAATCAAATCAATTAGCCACTACATGATCAAAGCGTGTGAAGATTTCTGAGAATTTTACCACAAACAGACTATGACTGATGAACTTCCTGAGTCTCATCCAAGCTTAAAAAAAGTCTTTAAAACTTTTTTTTTGTCAAAAAAAAAAAAGAAAAGAAAAGAATCCCAGATTAAAGTCTACATAAATGGTGCTGAACCCAAAATTTAGACAGAACTTAAAATATATTGATAAACCAAAATGCAATCTAGAGAATCCAAATTATTTTTTATTGAGGCATAGCCGAAATATTATGTTTAAATCAAAATGATTTTTTGTCCTTAGGTTTAAAAGTGTTCACTGTATGCAAGCTAGACATCCACAAATAAATCAAACACTCAGTTTTTCTCAGAAAATAAATACTTACTACCTCCGTAAAAAAAAGGTATACTGACTCTGACATATACATTTAATGTCTTATACATGCATAAGGTAGATAAAAATTTAACAAGCCAGAAGCCTATTTTTTCCACTCTAGCTTGTCGTAGTCCCACTTGGATGACACTCCCTGAATAATCCCCTGCTCTTGGTCCAACATCTTCTGCAATGTGGCCTCCTGCCAGTCTCTGGTGATTGTACGTGGTGGCGGTGGGTACACTGAAAAGCAAACATATTTTCATTGAAATCTATGTATCCCTGGAAATAAAATTTACAAAAAAAAAAAAAGGGAAAAAGTTGGATAATGGGAGACTCAATT
>BLXT01002310.1:469228-482833 GCA_019648995.1 Plakobranchus ocellatus | reverse complement strand
TTTTTTTTTTTTTTTGTTTCCGCATTTTTATATAATGTTCCGCATTTTTTCCCTTGATGTTCCTCAAAAAAAATTTTAAGGGTAGGCATGTCTGATATTAGATTAATATGTGCGAAGTTCTTTTTTTTAATTTCAATGGATTTTGGAGAGCAGAATTCTGCAAAACTGTCTTTTAAAAATGTACACAGCATTATTCAGTTCTGCAAAAAAATGTGTTGGCAAGGGTTTTTTTTTTTAGTGTGTGTGTGTGTGTGTGACAAGTAAGGAAAATGCAGCAATAAATTTATGTTGCTGTTTTACATACTCATGGGAGGCAAAAGATCACATCCCTGTCGGGCTAATTGACATCAAATTGTCCACTTAGTTAAAAATTAATCCAGAATTTAAATTTGAAGCATCAAAAAATTTTGTAAAGACTGTACTAGTTTTTTCATTCCTCCAGTTGCCTTACTGCAAAAAAAAGCCTATAAATTAGAAAGAAATGGAATATTATTAAAGTACAGTCCTAAAAAAATTTAATTGATGAACTTTAAGGGAGTTTAAGATAGTCCCAAAGTATTCAAATTACACCATTTGTTACTTGTCGGAGGTTTCATTTCGCCTCAAATCTTCTAGCCTTCTCTTTTACTCTTTAAAAACTTTGTGGTCGTAGATCCTTCATTCTGTTGTAAATTTCTTATCTTCACTTTGGTTTTGTTTTGAATGTGTCAAACTTTTTTTAATGAACTTCATTTCGTTTTCATTTCTTTTTTTATTTCACAGCTATTTCTTTCTTTTTGGCAAGTTAAAGCTCAATAGCCTTTATGTTTCTTTTTAGTCCCATATGATTGTGTGGACTCTATGAATCATGAAAAGCAAATTTCAATTTACATTCAGATGTAGATTGAAAATACACGTTTTCTGTAGATCTTTTATTTTTTTTTTTTGTCAGCTCTTTAATTAAAAAAAAAAATAATACGCAAAAGTTAAAATATGAGAATAATTTCAAATTTTAGTTGATTTTTATCAAAACATTGAATTGGATTTGGATTCCGCAATGTTTGTTGGGTGTATTTGTTTGTTCATTTATTTTTAAAAAATGTTTTGACACGATTTTCTTTTTTCGTTTCAGATTGTCATAAGAGACTTGGTGGAGAACTTTGAAAGAGGAGGGTGTGTGTTTTGTTTTGTTCATATGTTTTGTTTTGTTCATAGCAGTTAGGGATGAGAAAAAGTTTTATGCATTTGACTATCATGTTTATAAATGTTGTTTTGAAAAGATAATTGTAAGTGTCTTTCAACAATTACTGTGAAAGCCTTTTATTGTAAAAAGATGATAAATTCTGTGATTATCAATATGTTTTTGAGAATTGACAGTTAAAACCTCAATGTACTGAACATGATTCCATCACATTCAGAAAGAAACTGTTATTCATTCAATATTTTTAGACAAGATATTTTGCATACCATCGTAGAATTTCTTTGCTGTTAAGGATTTATCATAAGTATGTTATTCGTAGCACAGTTTACTGTCATTACTTATTGTTGTAGTTTATTCTATTTCAAATGTTACTATAGAAAAAAATATCTTGAGTTACATTGTATGTACGATGAATGTGCAGTTATAGGAAACAGGGGTATATAATGAAATCTCTATGAGACATTTTCTTTGTTATATTTGTTCTTTAACATCTAAGCCGTGGTACTATTGCTGTGTTATGTTTCGATTCACGTTTTGAAAGTAGCACCAGGTATTTTTATTTCTCAAACCAGTTGAAATGAGTGCAAAGGTTATTGACCTATACATGTGTATGCCTTAAATAATCAGCATTGTTGTAAACATGGAATGATTCAATACAAGTTTTGTTTATTTTTCTCTCCGGGTTGTGATCCTTTGATCAGGCATTAATTTCTCACAGTGAGTGTGCAAATTGAAAAAGTATTAATCTGCATTGCTCTTTCATTTCGATTTTCCGGAATCGTTACGATAAAAAGTGGCATGAAATTTTGATGCAGTACAGTTTTGGGCATTATGAGATGGCAAATGTTAAAAAATTTGCTGTTAAAGCAATTTAAAATACACGAAAATGCAAAGAGGACTCGCAAATGCAGGCAATGCTTACAAACAAACTGCAAATAGCGATAAACAATGATAATACATAATGAAATACAGAAAAAGTCTGAAACAAAGTTATGAGGTAAAAGGACGAATTTATTAAATTATTTAACAGTATTTGTGTCATCAGTAAAATCTACCTAGTATTTCCCACTTGTAGGAAAAAAAAAATTCAGTGGTTTCTAGGCAGATGCTGGAGAGGAAGGGAAGTAATTTCTAAGTTGTAAGAAGAGAGTGGAAGAAGACGAGAGCTTAAGGGAAAAAGGATTACAAAAAAAAAAAAAAATAAAAATCACAAAATCAAAACTACCGACAGGTTTTGGCTGCAGATGTCAGCATAATATAATGGTGGGCTATATACACAGTGGGGAGATTCTGGGTGGTAAGATTGGGAGGGAGGGAGGGAAGGACAGGGCAACTATGGTATCAAAGAAATGGGCAAAACAATTTATTTAAACTGTATGTCTGCAATCTGGTTAAGCAGATCCAAAGAGAAAAAAAAATACCATTTCATTATGTCGTGAATGGCTAAAGCATGTAGTCAGACAAAGAGTTCTGATATGTGCGCTCAACTCTCTCTCTCAAGCAGCATGCTGTCATGGTTGTGTTATGTAAACTCTGCTATTTGACCCTTTTATTTATTTTTTTTTCTCCTCCTGGTTTCTCATTCACAACATAGACAAGAAATCATTGTTTTATAAATCCAGATCTGGAAATTCGTTATTTCAATGAATTGTTGCACTTTCCCAAATATAATTAAAATTTTTTAAAATAAAAATGAAATGTAAATGTAATGCAATCTTTCAACACTGAACCCGCCTCTCATGCTCATCATCAAACACATGGACCAACAAAAATCAAATCTGATTGATACAACTCCTTGAACAATAATAGATACGAAGAGATCAGGTTTCTATCCTACTCCAGTTTTTGATGAGGGCTGAAACTACTAAGGCAAAAGTTATTCTCCAGGAATTATCACATCTTAATACATCACCAACAATGTATAAATTGAAAATTTATTCTTTTTGTTTTACTTCTTCAAAGAGGATACACGTAATTGAATACAGTCATAAAATGCATTGTCAAAGGCTGGCTTTGAATATCTTGTGTCTGTATCCATTTCAAAGAACTATATTAGCTCATTCTGCAATTTTGCACCAAGGAGCGAAAGAGATACAATTTGGATCATGCAAAATCGCTCGATCCTCTTGGTTCAGTGGGACAAAGGGAGAAAAGGGAAATGTTGATTACTCTGGACAAAAAAAGAGCAGCTCTTGACGACAATGCCACAGCTTTATTGCACCCAGGAGCATGTAAAACACAGCCATACAGACAGTGATGCATCAACTAATATTGCTGGATGCTTTTTTGTTCTGATAAAACCAAAGAACTGTTAGTTAAAGAGGAAAAGACCATCTCTCGTGAGGCTTTGGGTTGAACTCAACAAGGGCAAAATGGAATACCGATGATACAACCACACAGAATCACATAAAATCGCTGGATGCTCTTTACTCAGATGTAGGAGAAAACAAAAATATGGAAAATAATTTCAATTCCTGGTCAAACGCCAGAAGTTGACAAATTCACTGCCACTGTGATGATGTGCGTTATCAAAATAAGCACAGCTGCAGTGAGTTAATTTAGACCAAAAAAAAACTTGGGGTAGAAAAAAAAGCTCTGCATTCTCAGTGAATAATAACTTCACATATTTACATTGGATTATTGCGTAATTTGAATGAAAGGATTTTTTTACACCCACATACAATGTAATGTTAGGGCATTCATGTCCTAGCTATCTACAAAGCTTTTTAGTCATGGCAGCGCAACAGAGAGAAGACAGTAAAGATAACCACACAACTCTTGTATGAGACTATGAAAAACATATAATTATACATATACATATATGTTTTTATGGTGTCTACCATGTAAGAAAATGGTTTTGAGGAGATAGGATATTTAAATGTTTAGTATAAATCATGCAAATCACACGCCAGAAGAATCTGTCTATTCTAGACCATTATCCAATCACTTGTAAAACTTCCAAACATGTCCAAAAATGTTCGCAAAAATGTGTAAATTGTCCAGTTCTTGCAAAAAATGCCAAAATGAAAAGGAAAGATAAGTATACTTGAATATTCCAGTACCGTTTTCCTAGACTCTCTATCAGAACGCCGTGACCAGCAGAATGCAAGGTTTCATAAATATTCATATAATATGTGCACTAAAGACTTGATAACAATGATATGTCTCGAGACCAGGCCCAATGAGTCACACTAATTCATGTTTTTTTTTCCCCTTCTGTAAAGCTCTTTATCTTTTTATAATAGTAAATAATTATCACATTTCTTTTTTGCCTCCGAATCAACATACAAGTAGCTCATTTCTGTTTTCAATATTGCAAATCTTGGCCGAAAATGTTTCAGACTGCTTCAAGGGTTAAAATGTTCAAAGTGTGACTTTTGATTCATTCTGACTGGTCTTGATGCATATGTGTTTATGAAATACATGTCATGTGTGTTTTATGGACTTATCATATGAAAAAAAAAACAATGGACTGAACTTGTTGACTATGGAGTGTGGGTCTTGACTATAGTGAAAGCCCCAAATCAAAAGGCAAAAGGTATCGCAACTGAAATGACATTTAATATAAGAATTTCTTATAGAACCTACACAAACTTGGCTGTCGGTGGGCAATATACTAATAATGCTTCGCAATTGCTTACAGCATTACACCTTGAATACTATTTATCTTCAAAATTCATCGCCTTAAATTTAAAACCTTAACCAGTTAACTGGTAAGAGGCCGATTTCATTCTCTTTGAAAAACCCCAAAGAGGCTCAAATACTTATTTTGCCATGGCAAGGTGTTTTAAATCATAATAGTCTCCTCTGAGGAAAAAAAAAAGCTGAATTGGATGCATAATACATTAGAGAAACACCATTGATGAAAAAAAAAATATGGATTTAGGTAATAACATTTTTTTCTGAGCAGTAATTTTTTCTTTGGTCTAACTCAGCAGCCATGACCTCTGGGGCAAAAGTTTGAGTGAGAGGAAGTGGCTAGAAGTAAACCGGTAGAGGTGAGAAACTCGTTGAAAGTTGGTAGAATTTAGGAGGCAAGTATCACATGAGAAAAAATTTTTTGAAATTAAATTCCCAACTATGTGGATTAAACAAAATTTTGAAGTAAGGAATGCCTAATTCAAGTATCTTCAGGCCAATAAAAAATTAACTTATATGGGCGAAAAATTCTCCGACAATTGCTGGGCTATCATTTTAAAGTAAGATACACGTACCCTTTTTAAGAGGGAACTGACAATCTGTAGGCATGTAAATCACGTTATTAAAGTCATTCTGGCAATAAATAGAGAACACACATGATGCAGTTGTGACAGTAATGGGCCTGACGTAAACCCCAGACCTGCACATCAAAGTGCGTGAAAGTGGGGGACCCAATGTAATGTGCTATATTTGGTAACTGAATTCCTTTTAGCCAAAATTATTGTCAATTCACACTTGCACAAACCATCCCACTTACATTGTCCTTCAATGAACTTGGAAAGCTCAAATTACATATACATGTATTTCAATGAAGGCAGTAAATTGTAAACAAAATATGATAGTGTCACTGAACACAAAAAAACAGAATTCCTAATTGATCATCAACCAAGGAACACTCCTATTAATAACATTTTAAAACTCAGCTATACATTACTATTAAAAAAAAGGCATAACATTCATCATCATATTGTAAAGAATCACAATTGTCGACTTACAAAACATACAAAGAGCAAAAATAAATATATTATAAACAAAAAGCATAAAAAAGCCAAAGCAATTCAAATGTCCCATTCCCCCCATCATCATGCAGACCCTCATAAACACGTGATATTTATTTTTACTTCAGAGCAATGAGATGAGCTGCACACAATGGAAATCTTTCACAACATAGATAGCAATCTAACACTGGTCTCAGCAATAAACTGTTGGTTTCAATTCATCGTACATTCTCTTTTCTTGCAAATTGGATAACTATGTATTATTGTTATTTATCTCCTTCTTTCTAGTCTCCAGTTTTGTTTTTAATCTAATTTTTTTAATGGATAAAAAAAAAATATATAATCATGCATTTCAAAACCTTTTCTTTATGCTGTTTTTCTTTTTTTTTTTGTGGACAATTGATTTAGAAACAGTCCAATCACTCTTGTTTCTCAAGCACAGTCTTCTGAGTAGATTATTAACAAAATAAATATAACCCCCCCCCCCCAAAAAAAAATAAGAAAAAAAAATTACAAACAAAAAAACGTCAACAGTCTAAATCAATAATAATTTTAAATTTTCAAGGTAAAAAACTAAATATCTGCAAGAGCAGCTACAAAAGTAACAATCAAAACAACATAATAATAATTACAACAACAACAATACTAAAAAGCCCCCAGTGTACCTGCAAACCCTTAGTAGTGTCCTCAGTGATAAAGGTAAGCAGAAGAGTTCTGTGAACTGCTGAAGCAACTCTGAAACTCTTCCTGTGTTTTCAAACTAAAAATCTGTACTCAGACACTATTGAATTCGTAATAGAGCACTTTCTAGCCACATAACAATTTAATGTGTTTTTGATGGTAAATCTACTAAGACCTATCTCGTCTATCGTCAGAATGTTACATGAAGGTTTAAAATAAAAGTTTAGAGCAATAAGATAAAGCGAGGCTTAGAAATCAGTTGCGGTAGATACATTTCTAAACTCGTGTCAGAAAGAGAAAATCCCTTTCTTACACAGTGTCGCGTTTTTTTTCTTTTTTTTCTTTTCATTTTTTCTGCTACATTAATTTAGCAATTCTTCCTGCAAATTATGCACAGGTCTTTTAAAAAAAATTATTTTACTTATTTATTTATTTTACAAGATTTTCATACTATTCTGATAGGTTCTTTTGTGCACACACACACATGCACACAACAATAAATATCAATGAAGTAAACAGATGCTAAAAATCTGTACTTTGCTCTTCTTGTGCCAAGGAAGCATTAGTGATTCTAGAGTTAGTGCTCCTGCCTTAATACAAGCAGACATCAATCTTTCACGATTACTGCTTATCCACCAATTCAAGCCCTGCCGCCTGAGGCCCTAAAGTTTAAGATTATGAACAAGTTTGTATAAAAACAAAACTATCACATGAAAGAATCAAGTCATTTCTGGGAAGCAGAAGTTATAAACTGTATTGCACTGTTTGAAAAACAAAATATAAAAATTTGTTAGATGAATGAATCAAGTCATTGCTGGAAAAGGGCAATCGTGTACCGGTACTATTGCACTGTTTGATAAGTGACAAAACAAATTATCAATAAATTATAGTCAGACTTCACAAACAAAAAAAAAATCATATCACTATGCTTCCACTCAATTTGAGTAATTATTACTATCTCAAAAGGCTAGAGTTACAAGATGTGAAGTACTTCATCTTGGGCGTTTTGTTAAATTGAGAAAGTGCCCAAATGCTGCAGTGATAAGCTGGACTCTTCACATTCTTCACAATGCGAGGAGCTTTGTCATATTATACAGTATTCTCTTCAATCGACCCTAGCTGTATCCAGTTACAATGTTACGTTTGCTCCTTAGTCTCTAACACTATTAAGTGAATCTTAAAGAGTTGAACATACCATATAGTAACTATGGAATTCAAATTCTTTTTTGTTGATATAAATAAAAAAATTATGGGAAAAGAATTTGGAACGAAAAGCGAAATTGACATGATGTCTTTGTCTCCGAGGGTTGAGAAATTTAAGGTGATCCATTAAACAAGTACTACAATTAAAAAAAAAAAGCTTTATTCATAAAATAAAATAAAAAAATATATAAACTTATTTACAAGATGTATTTATTTTTCTGCACTTGCTGCACGTAATAAAAATGAGCGGCAAAGTTTATGACGTTCTTCTAAATGATAAAAAAAAAAATTGCCAAGTTCTAAACGATAAAAATCACAACAGAGGCACTTAAAGATCACATCAAAAGTCAAATTCACTTGCGGTTACAAATCTATCAGGTAACATAGTATATCACAATTAGAAAAAAAACTTCCTCAGTTTCCACAGATGCTCTGTATATAAAAATATTGTTAGCTGGGCACTCATAATATGAAAAAGTAAGATTTTGCTTCTGCTGATGCAGTTTGAGGACTAGAAAACAACAATAAGTCATGTTAAAGAACAGTTACAGTGACAACATAACCAAATACAAGAAAAATGATATTTAAACCACTACTGTTCACTCTATCAGGTCTTTAGACAAAAAATCTATTATCGAACACGAAAGGAAAAAAAAAATGGTAAAATCAAGGTTACAATTTTAGAAAAAATTTTGATTTGCATACAAAAAGATTTCTCTGTAACCTAAACATCCATGTGCATTTTAATTTTGATTCTTGGGGCCACTACGACTGAACAACATGAAACAAACATTGCATTCATGTGTGAAATTCTTTCCAAAGACAAAACCTATATTAAAAAAAACAAAACAAAAGGCAAAAAAAAAAAACCACCAAACAATTATACCCGTTTACAAGTCAATGAAGAAAATTTAAACTTATAGTAGGGAGCCATCTTTGCATTGTATATATGATAAACCAAGTTAATGAAACTTGTCTTTAAAATTAACACTTGCCAAAGAAATAGCATGGTTTTAAATTTTGTTGATAACACCAGCAAAAAAATTTTATAGGAAGAAGTTACACAACTAGGATATAAAGTAAGTCTATTTTCTCTTACATCTTAGATGCTAGCTTCGTAATTCCCAAATTCCTGTCCTCGTTTAAACACAACTGAAGAAAGTCATGATGGATAAACAGACTCTCTTACTGCAAGCTCATAATTTCAACTATCACAAGTTAAACTACAGGCATACCTTATATCATATTTTTAAATATAGGAGAGAAAACCCAAAAAGGGTATGAGAACAATAACAGCCACACATATGTAAATAAGGGAAAACAAATTATAATCTTTGACTTTTTCAAATAAATGCACCATAAATGCTATTTTTTTTAGTTTACTGGCCCAATGACATCCAATCCAAAATCACCTCTCTTGCAAATGCACTCTGTGTCCAGTCAGCTCACACACCTTACCTCGTCAGGACCCTCCGCGGCAATACTAATCTACATTACAATTCTAATTTGTAAGTGACCAAAAAAAAATCTATTATTCCAATTGAATCAAACAATAATGAAACAGGTGGTGACAAAGGAAAGCAGGGGAGATAACTTAAGTATATATACAAAGAGGTGTAATGATGTATTGAAATTTATGTAAATTTACACAATAAATGCAACCCACTCTACTTTAAAGGTGTGATATTAAATGTAACGGAACTTTGTCAAAGATATATGTTCTTTTTGTACCGTTGAATTCAACTATAGGTCATGGCCGGGATGAAAAGTCTGCAGCACAAATTTATGGTTGAAGAGTTGAGGATGAATGTCCAAATTCTTGCCATTAAAACTGTTTCGCTGGATCAACTTAACCAATACAATAGATGATAAAAAAAACCAATGATAATACTTATATACCATTATTAGTAATAAAAAGATAAAAGTAATAATAATAATGATGATGGTCAATATTATTTTAACAGAGCTTGATCTAACAATATTAAACCCAGCCAAAAAGAGTAATAAACAGTTTTCAGTGGACACCAATTTGTCAAAGTGATAACCTACTAATTTTTATCACAGACGGCCAATCATGCTGACCGCCACATAAGAATTCTTTTGAACCCAGTCAAGTTCTTTATTTTTTTAAATGTTTTTTTTTTTTTTTTTAAATTAAAAGATTTATAAGAAAGAAAAAAAGGAGTCAAAGGGCAACAATCCTACAAGATATCACTCAAAACTGCTCCTCTACACAGCCAGCGGCAGTCAGAGGCAGACAGAGAGACAAACACATCAAATGTGATGAGTCGAGCTGTCCCTCACCAGAGTCTTAATTTTTCAGTCCCGGTGGATGAATATGTCGTCTGCTGCTTGGTATCACTCGGCAGGAGCAGACTGTAGGGGTTACCAACCATTGTGACAGTCCAAACTGAGCCATGGGCAGGAATGAGGGGGGAGCAGATGGAGGGCTTGGTGGTGGACAAAAGAAACGCGTCGCGACAGCCTCACGACAATAAATTGAAGAACATTGTTGCTAAACTCAGGTTAAGAGCAATGACAAGAACTAGGAGTTGTCTCTCTTGGCACCAGTCCTGGTAAGAAATAAAAAAAAAAAGAGTACATTAAAACTTAATGCTTTGTGTGCCGTTTTCAGTACTGTCCTAATCTAAAGGTAGCCTACACTTTGCAAGATGTATAATGCTACAGAAAGTCCAATAATAAAAAAAGCCTAAAGAAATTGGTGATGATTGTTTTCGTGTGACAATAAATCATAAAATGGTTGATGGATTTCATAAGAGAAAAGCATCAGAATAACTAACTTTAGGTGCAAGAATCATTTATCCTAAAAAACAGGATAGACTGACTAGAATGGAGAAAGACATTACTACAGAGAATGCAATAAAGGGTTAATATAAAAATTGTAACATAAAAACAAGGAGAGTCGTCTAAAACTGGCCGTAGAAAAATACCTGTTATAAGTTTTGTTTTCTCAGAGAGCCAAAGAATGATATTCCTTGTTTCTCCTTGCACCCCTCGTTTGTGTGTTAAACGCATAAAAGGTAGAAAACAAAACAGTTAAGCTGCAAAAATTAAGGTTCTTCACCAAGTGAGGAAAATAAAACCTTAACAATTATAGGTCTACAATCCGACTTCTTATCTTTAAATTACTATCATAAAACGAGAAAAACTGACTGAATGTTAACATTTTGATAAACATCAACTACCGCATACCACGATGGCAAATGGTCCAACCTGAGGCTACCATTCAGAAAACCTCAATCCAGTTTCAATAGGCCTCTCATCTAGAGAACTCAATACGTACCCTAACGTCTCCTAGAATCACGGACACGTCTCCCTGTCGCCTCCTCTCGGCCAGGTCCTGTAGGCGCCGGATCTCCTCTCGCCGGGCAGTGCTCAGCTGGTAAGCTTCTCGCCTGGACATTGGCTTGAAGGCAGTCACATTCTTCAGGTCCGGCAGACTGCCGCGCTTGTCTCCACCGGCCGCTCCGGTAGCGTCAGCCTCCGTCACAACATACTCCTTGGGCAGTTGCCGTTGTTCACGGTTCGGGTTAGCGTGAACCTCCGCCCGGATACGCTTCCGAATGCCATTTTCGATGATGAATGTCTCTGGGTTTTGCTTGGAAAGATTCTCACTACTGTGCGCTGTCTCGCGCTCAGCGAGCTGCTGTTTGGCGGCGGCGATTTCGGCACTGCTGACAGGGGAGTTCACTCTCTCCCCGCTACCCGTGCCTCCGTCCACGATACACGGCATGGTGCGGCGCCTCTGCAGCGCCCGGCTCTTTTGGATCGCGTCCTCGTCCCCCATTGAGTCCGACACGCCAGAGTCCGGGGAAGGGTTGGTGGACGGCTGCCGTAGCCGCGGGTTGTGGTTACCGTAGTGTGGGTTGTTGCTTTTGTTGTTCACACTCGGGGCAGCTGTGCTGTTGCTATAATGAACACTGCCCAGGGGATTGGCCGTGCTGC
This sequence comes from Plakobranchus ocellatus, assembly GCA_019648995.1. NCBI lineage: Eukaryota > Metazoa > Mollusca > Gastropoda > Plakobranchidae > Plakobranchus > Plakobranchus ocellatus. The sequence continues at coordinate 471,106 of BLXT01002310.1, read as the reverse complement.
TGACAAATCCAGCCCCCAGGCCGTCGCGGCCGCCAATCCCGCTGTCCGCTGCCGTGTACTGGTCGAAATGGTCTTTGAGGATCGTGGAGTTGAAGATCTCGCTGAAACCTTTGCCGCGCCGCGAGCCGGCCAGGAAGCTGTAGCGGCGCACCTTGAGCGACGGACTACGGGAGTGCTGGTTCACGTTCAGGTTCTGCTCCGGGTTGCCCCCGCCGCCTAGACCGCCCGGCCCGCCAGGCATCATGGCGCTCAGGAGCTGTTGGTGATGCTGCTGCTGGTTGTGTTGCTGATGCATGCTGTAATCGTTGGGCATGCGTGCTCCCCCTCCTCCTCCTCCACCCCCGTACAGGGCAGCGAGGGCGTTGGGCGAGTCATGGCCCATCCCGCCCCCACCGTCTCGCATATCCCCGCCCTGATTGTTAGGCGAGGTGAGCGACTTGGAGCGGTGCGGTTGGTGATTGCCTACACCTTGCAAATGGCTAAAATCGTACTCGGCCTCGTTCTTCTCCAACTGCTTCCGCATGATATCCGTGCCTGTAAGGGCAGACACAGACAGGTTGAAAAGTGCTTTCCATTAAAGACTCATATCTTTAAACCATACTCTCAAGGATTTTAATTTTTTTTTCAGTGTATTCATTCGAATGATTACAATGTAAAACTTAACCATCTTCATGGACGAGCGATCATACGCCAATTCTCTAATTTGCTTTTTAACTGAAGAGTCAACTGTTTTACTGCAGCTATGACACTATCATATTTTTCTTACCTACCATATCAAATGTTTTATTTTTCTTATAAATTGCTTATAATGACTTTACATGAAACGTAATTTACCCACATCGTTTGGAAACTATAAAAACGTGACCCTCATCTCTTTATCAGAGTATGTTTCGAATAAAAAAATCAGCTTAAAGTCTCTAACTTTATCATTCATTTACTTTAGAGAAAAGAAAAGAAGAAACGGAAACAAAAAGGAGACCATGAACTAAAACAGTTATATATCTAGAAACTAAAGCTGTACACCGTACCGGGCTGGTGGAATTCTGGCGCGTATTCCTTGGCCTTTAACCTGGCGATATCACTGTCTTGCTGAGCCCTCTCTGCCGCTTGATCTGCTGTCTCCGCCTTAGCCCGAGCATTAGCCATTCTGTACAGGGGGCGAAAAACATGGTAAAGCACCGCTTAGTGACCTAATTATAGCCATAACAGTAATAGAGACCCTTTTAAGAATAAAAACAATTTTATAATGATATATAGATAAAATCAAAGCGCAAATTGTCTTTCCCGAAAAGACGAGGCACAGATTTTCTTCCCCGAGAAGACTAAAGAAGACGTGGTGTTAATTTTCCTCCCCGTGTGGACTTCATATAATTTTTTACACAGAGATGATCAGGATGTAAATTTCCTAGGCGAAAGAACTAAGAGTTCATCTTTCTAGCCCCGAAGACTAGATTTTAATGGAACTATGCTTCATAATGGCCCAAGAAGAGTCTAGACACAATGAAAAGATTTTTTTTTCACAACTTGAAACTTGAAACGACAAAAATATTCAATCGCAATCTTTTAATAAATTAATATATCAAGCCGGCGAATTCAATTGCCAAATTTTCCAATTGGCTATTCACATATTTTTTAAACACTGAAATATCGGTAAATGCCGTTGAAAAACCTCGATATAATAGAAAATCCCGTTCGTGCTTCGATTTTGTATGATCTTGACTTGACCCCTGGAATTAGGAAACTGGACGCACAAGCTCCAAGCCTCAGATAGTTTTTTGTTATTGTTGTCGATCGATAAATAAATATTTTCTTGCCCTACTATTTCTCACTCTCGAAAAATTCCATGTTTGGGTTATCAATGTTTGTGTATCCCCCCCC
>BLXT01002310.1:453386-455288 GCA_019648995.1 Plakobranchus ocellatus | reverse complement strand
AGAGCCACAAGTTATTGCTACTTCAAACCCTTCCACTATCTGCCCTCATTTCCTCACATAAATAATCACATCAAGGAGGATACAATAATATTTTTCAGCTCAACCATAAGGATTCCACCTGTAGTACAAAACCCTCTTTAGTTACTTGGAGGTGGTTCCACGGTGTGGAAATCCTTCCTTACAGTGTGTTATGGGAGAAAAAAGCGCAATATAAAAACATCATGTGTCAAGACAAAGTAAGCTGTGCGATCAAAACCCAAACCCTCCAAAAAAGCCACAATGGATAGAAGAGGGGACGATGAATGATGAACATAAACACTAAGCAGCACTAAAGCACAGGCCTGAGACACCATTGTTAGCCCAAAGATGCTTCGAAATTCGAGCATAGATCAGAGTAGAACCATAACTACGAAAGCAATAGTAACGAGAGGCTTAAGTGATAGAAAAAGACAGGAACTAATATTGAGGGTAAGTACTTTGACAAATAAACTACATTTTAAAGAGAACCCAGGGGCGTTTAGTGGTTTTTAGAGCATATGTACAACTTCAAGCGCCAAGATGCTGTCATGCATCTGTATATCCAATAATCTTACCGCTTGCATAAAGAATAAAAGGGAAAAAAAATTAATAGGCAATACTGGCGTTACGAGTCGAATCCCTGGATAAAAGTAGACTCGAAACGGGAATATCCGATCCGTGTGCCTTTTCTAATGACAAGGATATGAGAGAGAAGCCCTGGTAAGAAAGTGGCACGGTGTGATATGGTCGATCACCTCCTAGCCTCACTTGACTATCATTGAGCATCTTCGAGACCCTTACTCGGCACACAACCCATACTTACGTTTTCATTTCTCTCTCTCTCTCTCTCTCTCTCTTTCTCTCACACACCCACTATCTATCCTTGCTTCTCTTCCGCATCACCGCCCTCCCTCCGTATCTCTCTCTCTCTCTTCTTCCCTTGTATCTTTGGATTTCTTAGCGATCTCCATGAAGTAGTACAGTGAATCGACTCTGTACTCACCATCGTGTCAGCGGCATAAAACGAAGTTCTAGCCGCCTTAACAATACAGGTCGCGGCTTCAACCGCTGTGGCACCAAGCCTACAATATTGTTACCCACACTATACAGGTGCACAACACAAGAACAGACGCCACATAAAGCGAAGGTATTGACGCAGAAGATTTAACAATCAGTTGTAGAGGTCCTGGGTGTGAAGGTAATGAGAGATTTGCCCGGCAGGTTATCTGAACACCTTAAACTCTCTATCAACAGCAATACATTCCATCCTCGCTTTGTACATCGCTTCTATCTAGCTGTGCGGAAAACAATGTGGAAAATTGTGTTTCCAATACCTTATGTAAACACTGCCACTGAGCGGAAAATTATGCTTTGCGGGGAGGCCTGGAAATATTGTCCGATCTTCGGGTAAATTACTTCAGTAAAAGTCCCTTACTTTTCATAATATTCAGACGAAAATATCACCCCTTTTTTGCCTCGATTCAGCTTCCCAATTTACCCGTTTGAATTTTGTTTTCGTTCGTACAAAACTGGTGATTTATAAGATTAAAAAAAAAGAAATTATAATTCGATAATTTCTTCGCAAAACCTCTCTCGAAATAAACAATGTAATTTCAATTAGTATAAACAACTATCATATCGATATAAGACAATGTCGGTATATTAAGAGACAAAGGCAAAAAAGAATATAACGCTCTTCGATACATTTTTATGATCGTTTCTACTATCCTTTGTAAAAAATTACTTTTTCATCGATAAAAAAAATGAAGATCTGTAAAATTTTTTTTCCACCGCAGTGCAGAGAGGGAAAGTCTACTAATGCTCCGATTTTTCCAATTGTCATAAAGTCAATAGTCCAGGAAGCTAATCAGCATCAATGTAATG
>BLXT01002310.1:443386-448386 GCA_019648995.1 Plakobranchus ocellatus | reverse complement strand
CAAACATAAAGATACAATCAATATATAATGCAGTTAAAGATGTTTTAAGTGGAAAAAAAGAGAAGAAAAAAACAATATATCTACTAATTACTATATCTGCTGCTTACTATGCACAAAATAAAAGGGAACAAATAAGGAAAAGAGAACCACGCTTGAATTCATATAAGTATCTAAATTTGATGGCACGTCTTTGATATGTCAGCTCTGCTGTCAATTCCCAACCCCCCCCCCAAAAAAAAAGCAACAAAAAAACAAAAAACAAAAAAAGAAACACACACACACACACACCCACACAAACATGTTTTCTCTTCTTAAAGCTTCGCCTCTATGTACGGCTATATTAAAATTCGAATATCAAGGCGAGTAAGACCGCCGCCAATTTCATGGTATCCTAAGCGAATTTTATCATTAAAACACTACCCCGTTTTTATTATGGCCATCTCTTTCTCTTGTCTTAATAATAAAAGAAAAAAACATACACATGAACATGCACTAACAAAAACATTCCAACATTCCAAACGGCACTCAGTCCATTGACAGCATAGCAGAAAAAGCTTGGGATCAAACGGCAATGAAGATGCTTATTGTGTAACGCAAAGTCACTGAATCGCCAATTTTAAAGTTTCCAAGAAAAAAAAATATCTGACGAAGAAAGCTTTCGTCTTAAAACGGGGGCGACGACGACGACGACAACAACAACAACAATAGCAGACACAGCAGAAGCAACAACAACAACAACAAAAATATCAGCCAAGAAACAAGCTTAGCAAAATATATAGTTCATCTATTTTTTAAAACGAAAGCTTATCCCATCTGACGGTAAAACATGGAGCAATCATGGAAGTGAGTAACAATTACAGATATTGTACAGTATGAGTGTGTAAGAAAGCACAGATTCACATCAAACAGTTATCACTCCTTACCCTTGCAAAGCAGTGTTGCCATCATGCAGAAGGTTATGCTTAAATCATTACAACTTACTCACAATGAGAGCAGCGGAATTAGGGAAAAAAAACGGAAATAAAGAACAACGGCACAAAACAGCTTTAACAGGAAAAGGCAATAGAGAGACAGGCAAATCCTGAACAGAGCACGGACAACCGTAGGATCAGGTGCAAAAACACGCGCCACAGGAAGCAGGACAAAAGAATTTGTGTTGCACATACTGCATCAGCGCTGCAACATGACGTCAGTCCACAAGGACGTGTGTGGCTCACCAGTGACGTATATATCGTAGAAGCAATGACATTGATGGTAAATAAAGAACATAGCGGAACCATTGTGAAATCACAAGAAGCTTGTTTTGGGTCTCATGGGCCTTGAGGAATCTCTCTATACTATTCCCATTTCGGCAGGAAAACAGTCATGTCAATGCGAGTAAATGAAGAGCGGTTATTCGAAATAAAAACCGAAACTACAAAACCTAATGCGCTGTAAATAGAACGAACAATCTCCATTTCCTTTTCATAATAATATCTTAGTGAAAAGCGCTCTTTCTCAACTCCATTTGACATAATCTATTTTTCAGCTGAACTAAGGATCCATATGAGAGTTACCAAGCATGTCCATTGACAATAATTATATTGACACAGATGACAAAACTGGTTGATCTGCAAATAACTTACCAAGCACCCCTTGGTCTGTTAAAGGCCGCAGTTGGTTTTGAGAGGTAGATATAAAGCAGATTATTGCACGACATTTAAAAAGCTTATTACGTAGGTTTCTTTAACGCTTCATGAAGGATAATTCATGCGCTATAGATTAAGTCAATCACATCTGTAGGAATTTTTCAATTTCTTTTGGTTTGAATCTTAAAGGTTACAAATTGACTATGGCTTATTTAGATATATAAACAGATTGCACCAAAATGGTTGAAATTAGGTCATAAGGTTTAGTCCCTTTCGCTATTTTTCTCGCTGGTAACATTACATCAATATCAAAGGTTACTCTGCACTTAATCATTGGCAGGGATATTTTTTAAAAACGCATCCTTAGTGCCTTTTTTCTGTATTTAAAATCATTCATGGTTTTTGTTAAACAACATTCCCTGCTTTAGATATACAGTTAGTCCTCACTTATGCGCATTCTTTAAAACTGTAGTTTTATTTTCACGGAGTCCTCTATTTATAAGATTGGATACAAATAATGGATTGTCCTTCTTGGTTTCGAAGTTAGAAGTTAATGACTTATAGATGTGTATAGCGTATTAGATCCCACCATCAATCAAAGCTGGCTATAATGTGAGAGTTCATCTTAACCACAACATGACGCGAGTAATTACGAAATCATTTTGCCACATATATCAGAGAGCGAGAGAGAGAGAGCAAGAGAGAGAGAGAGAGAGAGAGAGAGAGAGAGAGAGAGAGAGAGAACAGACATACCAATCGTCAGATATATGAAGGATAGGCAGACAAATAGAGGGATAAAAAAAGGAAGGAGGCGGACAAGAAGGCATTGATTGGTTGATCAGTGTACAAATAAACAAATAGAGTGACAGATTGGTAGGTTAATAGTTAAATGAGACAAGAATTCGAATAGACAGCTAACATCATTAAACAGCAACTATGCACATTATTCATTTGCTTAGGTAGTAAGAAGGGCGAAATTTAATTAGTCACACGCACACACACACACACACACGCACACACAGCCAGCGTATAATATTTTTAGAATAAAATTTACTTGAAAGAGAATAATAGTCTCCATAATCACCATCTATTACAAAAACAATAGCTTTGGTAGACGGCTACTGTGCGAGATTAGCACTGCTTTGATTTCCGTCGAGAGTTGCAAATGGTGTACAGTTTGTTTTAAAACAAGTCTAAAACTGTAGAATAGCGCACACAGACAACATTATTGCGAGAAAAAAAATCAATATTTACAGAAATATATGATTAAAAGAGTTGGGTGCAAATGTCCAATTTCGTACCATGAGGATAAAAATAGCTCCCCTTCATGTGTTTGCCGCAGAATCTGATTATTTTGTGCGTCAAGAAAGTTTGCTAGATCTAATGAGTATTTTAGTACTTTGACCCCATGAAGGCAGTATTTCTATTTTAAACATACCGATGTTAACACTAGGAAGTCAGAGACAATACGAAAGACAAAGATATCTAAAGAGGCCAAAACCGAGATAAATCTAGTGCGCAAGATTTAAACGAGTTGTCTGAAAATAACCAAGACGAAAATTGGGATGTAGATTTCAACTTATTGCCTACAGATCTAACGGCTCCAGAACCAGAAGCAGCTGTTCTAGGTCTAGATCAAAATACTCCTAAAGTAAATCAAGCTCTAGATCTAGATCAAGATATTTCTTCAACAGAAAATCGTAATCTAGGGCCCAAAAGCAGAACAATAATGTCAATTTTGCTCCGCAAAACTATAACCTAAAGACACAAGCTCTCTTTGTTGATCCAAAGATCAGGTTAAACTCGCCCTCTCCTCTCCCTAATGCTTTTTTCAACTAAAACTCTATACTGAGAACAATGCAGAATCAAGGGACTTCAGGCAAAATATTCGTTCATATAATTCGATGTAATTCGCATTCGCATCCTTAGGTGTTAATGAAGATGTCTTGCCGGCAGGAGTTTATTTTTGTTTTCGTGTTTGTGGAGATACACACACACATATTTACCACCGCAAAAACGCGGGCTCTCTTCTAGTAGCAAACAAATATATAATTAAACAAACAAACAACAACAAAAAATAAAATAAAAAAAAAAAAAAACAAAAAACAAAAAAAGCAAGTATTAATGTTCACTAAAAGTAAAAGAAGAAATAAAGATGCGCGCGCGCGCACATACACACGCACACACACACACTGCACCAAGTGTGTCGGTGGCTAATTTAGCTGCGCAGTTAACCAGAAGATTGGTGGAGCAGACGCACAAAGGGAAATCACTCTTATGTAGAAGAAGCTTCTGTAACAAGCAGAGATCACAAACAAAAAGGAAATGAATGTGAAATCAACACAAGAAAGGAAAGCAAGAACAACACAATAGAAAAAAATTATCGATCTCACTGGCAGAAGAGCTCTCTACAATTCGGCACCATTTTTTTTTCTTGTTGTCATGGCGACGATTTTTCCCCCCCACATTCATTGTGTTTCCTCTCAGACTAAAACCAAACAAACCGATAGAAAAGAAAAGGCTTTTAAAAAAGATGCATTAAGAAATCCTTGAAAGTAACAATTCGGTCGGCAGGGAAAAGCAAATCCTCAGCGAATTTCAACGTCACAACGCTGAGCTGGGAAACGAACGGAGAACAAGAGCTATTCAATGGAAACTTACACACATGGTATCAGAATGATAGATGGAACAGGCGTATAAAGTAGCGACGTTATCAGAACACTTCAAATGCGGATAAAAAGCGTGATAGCCATAAGGATGATGCCTCATCGAAAGCCCTATATCACGCCTGGCAGGGACAGAATGATCTGCAGAGCTAGAGACTGACACCAAAACAAACTGTCTGTAGTTTCAACATTACTGTCTCTATGATTACGGTTAAAACTATGGTGCGCTGCCGATTTTGACAGGAGTACGTTTATGGTGTATAATCGTTATTAATGTGGCTAAATCGTTTTAAACATAGATCATGATTCGATAACTTACAACCAGACGATATTCAACTCATGCACAGTAACAATATGTTAATGTCCATACGGCTGAAACAGACCAAGCCAAGCTGAATGATGCACTGAAGCTGCTGAGTAATAGTTAATGCGCTGTTGAGAGGATAATATTAATTTTTTGAAGCAGTGAAAACGCCTGATAAAATTGTCGATAATTTAGGGGCTTCGGTAGCTCTTGGGTCAACGAAGTCGCGCTGGCACTACAGGAGTTCCAACATCGTGACCGGCGCTAGGTAATCTAGAAAGTGTTCCAACAAAAGAAATTGTCACGACAGAAAAGGAATGAGCGATAACGTTCTCATGATGAGCATTGTCATGTTTCTGAACATTTTCTTAAAGGGGAGGGGGGCTTGAAGAGGGTGTGTGT
>BLXT01002310.1:315346-328042 GCA_019648995.1 Plakobranchus ocellatus | reverse complement strand
AAAAGTTCTTATATTTCTCCTCTTTTTCCTTCACCTTTTCCTCTTTCATTTCCTAATCTACATCGTCTTATCTTCACCTTCTCCACCTGTTCGTCTTCCTCTTTATCTCCTGCGGCGGTCTTTTCCCGATTTTACTCTCTCGTCTTCTTCTGATCCTCCTTATCTCTTCCTCCCCCTCTCGTCCTCCTCATCCTCCTCCTCCTCCTCTTGCTCTTTCTCCTCTTACTCGTCCTCCTCATCCTCCTTCTCCTCCTCTTGCCTTCTTCCTTCTCTTCCACTTGCTCCTCCTCCTCCTCTTTCTCATCCTCCCACTCGTCCTCCTCATCCTCCCTCTCCTCCATCTTGCTCCTCCTCCTCCTCTTTCTCATCCTCCCACTCGTCCTCCTCATCCTTCTTCTCCTCCTTTTAATCTTTCTCATCTTCCTTCTCCTCTTCTTGCTCCTCCTCCTCCTCCTCTTGCTCCTCGTCATCTTCCATCTCCTCCTCTTGCACCTCCTCCCCCTCTTTCTCACCGCCCTCCTCTCCTTCTATCACAACGACTTTTTCTGGCTTCAACTGCTTTTTTTTCATTACAGATTCTCTCCGCTTTAATTTTCTCCTCTTCTTTCTCCCCTTCTTTCCTTTCGTCTTCTTCTCGTGTTTTCTTCTGTTTCCTCTGAATCTCCTCTTCCTTACCCTCCATGTCCTCCTCTTCTCCCTCTCCTCCTAATTATTTTCCTTTGACATAATCCTTTATCTTTATCATTATTATTATCGTTTTATATATATATATATATATATATATATATATATATATATATATATATATATATATTTCCCACGAGCTCTTTTACAGCTCATTATTGTGGGCTGCATTCATGATTATTTATAATATTCTTATACCTATTATCGATTTGTGGTGGCTGACGGGTTAAAAGTGAAAGGCTTTTTAATGCCAGTACCGATTGACACGCGGTTTTTGATAAACAATTCTTAGATTTTTTATCTAGCGTGTGACGCCTTTGCATTTTCCGAGTTTGATACTGTTTCGCCGTGAAAACAAAAACATTTTTATTTCGCCGCTCGCCCCTTTCAATCCAACACCTGCTTAGATCTGTGTTTTTTAAAAACTTTTGTCGTCGTGGGCATATCCATACGGAGCTGTGTTCAATAGTTTGGACAAATGTCCCAGGACGCTCTAAAAAGTGGACCAAATGCGACGACAAACATATATGGGCAATTCAAGTTCCGACTGAACGATTAAATGAAGCGTATTGAACGCAGCTCCGGGTATCAATTCGACTACCATAGCATTAATAAAATCTGTGAGTTTGGTTAAATCGCATGGAGGTTGAGTAGGCCTAGATGGTAATTCAGCCGAGCCTAGAGTCTAAATTTAGATCTAAGTTCTAGATTAAATCTTTAGAGACTGTTTCATCGGAATCATAGATCAACATCCAAGTTTGATCTAAAACCTAGAATCCAGGTATTTTATTGGAACTAAGAGTCTAGATGTAGATCGAGATCCTGATTGGCCTAGATCTAGAACTGGGCCTATTCCTAATAAAGTTAAATCATCTTGACATTGTTGGATAAAAAATCTAATCTAGATCTTCTACTATTAGGATCCATACGCCTAAATTTGGCAAGTTTTTCCCAAAATTGCGTTCCAGGATTGCGATTATGATTGCAAACCAGGTAGCAAAATTAAAATACTCGCCTAGATATTTATTTAGATCGAGAATCAGTATCTCGATAGCTGAAGTTTATTTCAAACTTTCCGTTCCATTATTGCTGTAATAGTGAACATTTTTTTTTAAATCTATAACTTTAATTATCATGGCGATTTTTATAATAGCATTTAAATTTGTTTTGAAAAATTGGACTGTATATAAGGATTTCTTTCAAATTATGCAAAAAAAAAAAAAGTCATTCTTTAATTGTTGAAACTCTCTTCCAGTCAAGGTATCAGCTTCCAGACTTCAGGATCCTGCTCAGACAAAGATAAATTGAATTGAGGTTGCGTCACATAACAGTAGCTTTATTTGATTACTTTTGCTCTTAGAGAAGGACATCACATCTCGAGTTCATAGGGCTTAAATACTGGATGAATCATGGCAGTTGCTATTTATTAATTTTTAATTAATTATTGCAGGCACCAAGCCTTCAAAATGATAGAATGCAAACTCCATTCATAGCTTACATGAAATGACCCTCAGTTAAAAATTAAATCTTATAAAGGCTGCGTTATGCAAAGTACCTTTGTTTAGTTTATGTTTTTTTCTGGGATTTTCACTTCATTTGCGAAATAATGTCAGTTATTTTTGCCTTGCTACAAAAGCAGTGATCATTCAATCTCAATCAAGAAATGTACTGGAGGGGAGTGGAATAAGGCCAAATTTTAGATGGCTAATTTTTTGGTTCATGAATTTTTCACTTTTTTTTGTCTGGCGTTCTTTGCAATTTTTTTTACTGTATGTATACCCAAGTTCGGAAGATTATGGTCCTGTTCAGGTTTAGAGAAATCTGCTTAAAGTCGTTACGTTATAAGACATTCTTCAGCATATAGTTGAAGGCAAACCTCGATTTATATGCTGAAAAATATAACTTGTTAGCATCACTAAGAATTTCTTGGTTTTTATTTACTTTAATGCGATACTAAGACAAGTAAATTATGCTCAGAAAAATGTCTTTTCCTTTCCCATTCATTTGAACGGGCAAACATGCTTGTACCTTTATATTTTCATACATGAACAAAAGTGAAAAGTATACAACACTAGTTCTTGTCGACAACAATACACTTGCAGTAGTAGCCACCGTAAATCCAAGCTTCACAAACAATTCATTATAATAAAAGATTACAATCACCAATTCAGACTTATAAGAACAAATTATAGAACATAGAGTACACATGACGTTTCGCCCTTAAGGCTTTATCAAGTGAAAAAATTACGATCACATATAAAATGATTACTTGATAAAACCTTAACGGCGAAACGTATTCACGTAAACTCTGTGATGTTTAATTTGTTCTTATAAGTTTGAGTAGGTATTTGTATTCTTTTACAATATATATATTTCATTTCCTTCAACCAGCATTGCATCTTCAGGATCCTTAAACTTATTTATATGTTTCTGGGAGTACAGTATGTGTATATTTTTTTTTACTTAAAAAATTCATTGACTTTTATGAAAATAGTGTCATAATTTAACCCAGGGACTGGAGTATATCCTGACATACCAGCTCTCTCATGCTCGTCATCTGCAAAGGAAGGAAGGGCAATAATTGTGTTGCTACTTCGATATGCTGGGAAACATCAGTCAGGCCAAGAGAAACTGCAAGATGCTCAACTAGATCGTTTCCTGCAAACAACAGCGTAGCATGAAAATGATACAACAGATAAATTAGTCAATATAAAAACAGTGTAAAATATTCACCAATTTAAAGTGGTGCAAAACTAAAGACCAAAACTATCCCAAAAATATATATATATTATGAGGAAAAGAGAGCACATATGTCAGTAAGACCAATAGACTTGAAACTGTGGGGCTAAAAAAATAATGAAAAGCACTTGGGGATAAAAAGCCTATCGCGAACACACTCAAACCGGCCGCAACAACCTCATCTACACAGAAACAGGAATATATAAATAATATCAGATCTAAGCTGAATTCTATATTCACTTTTGATTTTGAAAGTTCCCCCCCCCCCCCCAAATTTCAGCCCCTCAGAATCTAGTTTTCGGAATGTAGACACAAACGAGGACGGGTCTGATTGAAAATTGATATATTTTTTTCCCGTCTATTTCCTTGAAAAGGGAAGAGAACTCCAACGTAAGCACATTCTTCCTTTTTTTATTCCCCCCTCTCCCCCTCCTTCTTTTTTTTCACGCGCACATACTAATATTTCTTTTTCTATAGGGCAAGGAAGTCCTAAGCTCTATCGACAACGCTTTCTTTGTACGATTTCACCAAGAATGAATTTAAGTATAAAAACTAAAACAAAATGCTTTTAATGAATTTCCTTTGATAAACAGGCTCAAACAACGTAAAACTCACACAAGTTTGGCTGCTCTGGTACGATCTTGTCTTCTCTACACTAAAGTGTCAAAAATGCCCATACAACAAAGTGGATCTGATTCAATCCTCGGGCAAAAAAAAAAAAAAAAAAAAAGGAAATCTTAATCTTAAATACTTCGAGGAATACATCCAGATTAGCCCATGTCATTGTATTCTATGGCACTGTTATTAAATACTGTAGATCTTGGGTAAAAAAAAAAACATGCAGTATGTGGTTGGGGTATAATTTCATGTCCCTGAAAGAGAATCTGCCTAACAGAAATTGTCCTATATATATTGATGAGAGAGCACTTAAAACATAATGCGGCATAATATGTCATTTAGCCGGTCAGGGAAGCCACATGTTATTAATATTGATTATTCTGTCCTTCTTGTCACCAAAGCATACGCATTAAATCTACGTAACAAGCATGTTAAAGAGAAATACTAAGTTAAAAAACACAAAGGCCATGTTCAACAATGTTTCTTACTATAACAGCATATTTCTCATACCCTTGCCCATGTACTCATTCTTAATTTTCATTATGTCAAATCACATTCATTAATCGTTTCTCATCGTAGTCATTATTTGTCTTGTGTCGTCTCGAGCACAGGTTGGTAGCTGTGGCTCGCGAGCCAGATGTTGCTCTTTTGATGGTTGCATCTGGCTCGCACACAATTTGATCTTGAGCTATCGCGGCGCTCATTCGGAAACAGGTATAACTACTGGCATGGCATGCTTACTGTAAAAAATGGAGTGTGGCAGAGAGGATTTTGGGCACAACAATGCTATTTAAAAGAGTTCAGAGATTGTACTTTGAAAGTATTTGAAGTACATAAAATGTTCACAATAACTCATATTTTTAGTTTTAAGCATGTTGAATGACTGTCACGGAATTACATTTAAAAGTATGTGGTGTTCATACTCCTCTCAGCAAAAAAAGGTTTCCAGCCCCTGGTCTAGGTAAAATAGGCTAATCTTTCTATGATTTTTGCCAGTGTTAATTCAAAGTTTAAAGTCAAACCTTTCCGCTCCAGTCTGTCAAGTGGCCAAAAAAGAAAAAAAAAAAAATAGCCTGTCACGACGACATTTTCACAATACGTATATTATGCTCTGCAGTCTTTTTATAACTCTTTTCGTCGCTTTTCATTTGCTTCGCGCGCTCCGTTTGTTCTTGTCCACCAAAACATTAGACATGTCGCAGCAATGTCTAAAATCGAACGACTAAATAAGGTTCGAAAGCCTGAAGATAAAATTGAACTTTATAAACTAAATTGCCTTTGGCGATCTATAAAACCAATGCACTTATGCGTTTCGTACATTCAGTCTTAATAGGCCTGATTATTAAGGTATTGCGAAATCACCATTGAAGACTTCAAATGCTAAAGATAGCAAAGCCTTTTATATGACAACAAAAGACGAAAAACTGTAATTAAATGATCGTGCGATATTAAAACCAACTAAAACTCGGCATTTCTATTCAACGTGCAAGTGGGCGTCAAAATTCTTGCGACACGATGAAGAGCAAAATATTAACAAAAATAATAACCATAATGACGAGTTTTGAGTGCAGTTATGCGCATCTTTTGTATTTGATAGGCTGTTGAACTGAACAGAACCGTTCAAAGGAAGCAATACCAGCCTTTCAACTGGTCAATGAAGGAAATCTCGATAGGGGAATAAAATCGACAATCAATGCACGATTAACAATATGAGCTATTGCCTGGTCACTTGAATCAATCTTTTTTTTTGTTAGATTTGGAAGTTCAAAAAAAAAGGAAAAGGTATGTGTGTGTGTGGGGGGGGGGGGGGGGGGGGGGAAGGCTTGACAAGTTCAGCATATTAATGTATATATATATATATATATATATATATATATATATATATATAATATATATTTATATATAACTAAAACGTTTAACGACATCTAGGCTTGACGTTTCTGCCACATCTTTTCCTGAACGCACAGTCTTAATTTTTTTTGTGGAACGTAACCTTTCTATCTTAGTGTCGCATTTAATGCATAAAAACCAAGAAACACTTACTGATTTTCAAAAGAAATATTTTTTTTAATTTCAACAAATCTATTTTCGGCAATCACACACACATATTCGCAAAAAGGCGCGCGTGCACACACACACACACACACACACACACACATACTCAAGAGTTTCAAACCAAAATACTACCTTTGGTAAAGAAAAACAAAACAATACGTTAAGTTTTGAATCCGTGGCTATGAAAAGAGACTTAAAGCAGCAGAAAACTATCATACAAAAGTAATAATTCACCTATTTCAAATTAAGCAGGTAAAGAAACTGACATTCTTTCGTCTAATACATTATGAGCTCGAGGAAAAAGAATTATTTGGCCTACGCTACAGAGCGAAAGCGAAACAGGAAAACCGCGCAAGTGATGCTCTACCTACAGGCTCCATCGCTCTCTCTCCGTACAATCATTCCAATTGCCTTGTTGCCTCGAAACGTCACTGCCGACCATCACCTGGTTTCCGGGCTCTGCACCATTAAGACGTTAATGCATTTTTCTGTCTAAACATTAGACCAGCGTGTCAACGATTTAGCTCATCTTTTCGAAAACAGCTTTGTAAAAAAAATCGGAGCCTATTGCAATTCAACTGAGATACCCTAGGGTAGATTTAGAAACATGAAGTAGAGCGCAGGGTCAGTTTTTGATTACTTAATTTGATCCGTTTCAATAGTAGTATCGAAAATGGAACTAGTCGGCCTAGCAAGCAACCTTAGATCTAACCTCAAAACACCAAAATCTGATCATACATTATGGAAAAACTTTAGAGTCAATAAGCAATCATAAAAGAAGAATCAGTCTGTGCAATAATAAATCTAATTTGTGTAGCTGTAAATATTCCACCTAGTCTAAATTTTTTTTTATAAAGGTCTAATAGAAACACCTCAGTAGCTTTGACCGGGCAACAGTTAGTAGTGGCTAGTGTCACTATTCAAGTTCGGGAAAAAAAACCCTGAAAATAATATTGTGCAGCAGGGCAATACTCATAGATTGAATTCACAGGCGTGCTATATTTTATGGGATTCTGAATGAAGATTTCAAATAGCGATTTTTAGCGATATAAATTCTAGATGTAGATCTTGGCAATCTCTTTATAGATTTAGAAATAGGCCTAAAGCCTAGAATTTTAAAAATATATGTAAGTTTGGTTAAATCGAATCGAGACTGGGTAGGTCTAATCTAGATCTAGACGGAGACAGCCTAGCCTAGACTCTAAATTCAGATCTAGATTCTAGATTAGATCTTTAGAGACTGTTTCCTACGATCCTACCTACGATCCTACGAGGCTCTGTCCATCCACTGCAGGATGTAGCCCTCCGCAACACGTTTCCATTCGTCTCGGTCTCTCGCGTCTCTGCTCCACGTATTTCCCTTCGTCTTCACAATGTCGTCTCGCCATCGCCTTGCTTGTCTTCCTCTTGATCTTTTGCCGTTCCTGGGTTGCCATTCGGTGACTCGTAGGGTCCATCTGTTGTCCTTTAATCTAGCCACATGTCCAGCCCTTTTCCATTTTTGTTTCGACACAAAGTCTACGATGTCTTGTATTTGTGTTCTTTTTCTTATCTCACTGCACTTCACTCGGTCTGCCAGCTTTATTCCTAGTATCTTTATCTCCATTGCTCTTTGTGCAACTCTTAACTTTTGGGTCGTAGCTTTTGTCAATGACCAAGTTTGGCATCCGTAGGTCATGGTGGGGAGGACACACTGGTCGTAAACTTGTCTTTTTAGAGAAATGGGCATTTTGTCGTCTAAGAACATCTCTGTTTCTTCCGAAGCAACTCCAACCTGCTCTTATTCTACATGTTACTTCTTCCTTTGTTGTGTCTTTCAGATAGGTTGTTTGTCCCAAATATTTGTAGCTTTCGACCTTCTCGATTTTTTCCTTGTCTATGGTGATGTCTTTGTTGCTTTCAAAATTATTCATGTATTTCGTTTTTCCTTTGTGCATTTTAAGCCCTGATTCTAAACTGATGTTGTTCAGCACATTCAGTTGTTCCTCCATGTTCTCTACTTTTTCTGTGACAAGTGCAACGTCGTCAGCAAATCTGAGATTCGTAAGTGTTTCGCCGTCGATATTTAACCCGTGTTCCAGGTCTGCTTTCCGGAATATCATCTCGATGGCCGCTGTGAACAGTTTCGGAGAAATCGGATCCCCTTGTCTTACGCCTCTATGTATAGGAAATGGTTCTGACTCCAGATTGTCAATATGAACTCTTTCGGAAGCATTTCGGTAGATGTTTTCAAGGATGGTGACATACGTTTCATTGACGTTGATTTTTCGTAATGCATCATAGATGGCAAAATGTTCTACGGAGTCAAATGCTTTTTCGTAGTCGATAAAACCAACGCAAAGTGGAAGGTTGTACTCGTTGGACTTCTCTATGACCTGATTTAAGGGAGACTGTTTCATCTGAATCATAAATCAAAATCTAAGTTTGATCTTAAACCTAGAATTCAGGTATATTATTGGAGCCAAGAGTCAAGATGTAGATCTACTAGATCTAGATCCAGATCCTGGTAATGTAGGCCTAGATCTAGACCTGGGCGTAATCCCGATAAATTTAAATAATCTTGATATAATCAAATTGTTGGATCAAGATTCTAATCTAGATCTACTGATTAGGATCCATAAGCAAAATTTAGCAAGCCTTTCCCAAAATTGTATTCCAGGATTCTGATTATATAGGCCTATTGCCCAATACCCAAATTTAGGGAAGGCCCTTTCTTGATATTGTTGGACCACGCTGAGATTATGATTGCAAACCAGGTAACAAAATTAAAATACTAGCCTAGATATAATTATTTAGCTCTAGAATCAGTATCTCGATAGCTAAAGTTTATTTCAAGCTTTCCTTTTTATTATTGCTCTATAGTAGTGAAAATTAGGTCGTGGAAGTTTTTACTTTGGCCTAACTTTAATCATCATAGCAATTTTTTATAACTACATTTAAATTCAAATTATTAACAGTGAATTACTACAAAAGCTAGATCTTGAATACAAACTGTGCATCCAATATTTTGGAGCGAAAGTTATCAAATTATTGATCTATGCTTTGCAATCTGTATCATCAAAGTTAAAAGGCCTATTTTAGATCCAGACCTGGATAGCGGAAATGTATTTCAAGCTTTCTGTTTGTTTATCGTAATAGTGAAATTTAGTAGGTGGTATTTTTTTTTATAGGCCTACATTTAAATTATATCGCAGTGAATGCAGCAAAATTTAGGATAGATCTTCATATCGCATCTTGATTACGAGCTTTCTCCACGTTTACTTTACTTCCATTCCTAGGTGTTCTGACTTCGTTTTGGTTGACCCCTTCTTTTTTCTGATACCAAGCATTCATGGGTATACCCATTCATGAATGATTTTGCCTTACAGTCTGCCTTTTTTCATTTCTAGAGTATTTTATCCTATTTAAATCATCACAGAGAATTGCGAGAAAATCTAGATCTTAAAATGATATCTTGATTGCGAACTTTCACTCTCACTGCC
Organism: Plakobranchus ocellatus; assembly: GCA_019648995.1. Lineage (NCBI taxonomy): Eukaryota > Metazoa > Mollusca > Gastropoda > Plakobranchidae > Plakobranchus > Plakobranchus ocellatus. The sequence continues at coordinate 318,464 of BLXT01002310.1, read as the reverse complement.
TCTGCTTCTTTCATTCCAAGATGTTTTTGGGGCGACCTGTTCTCCATTTTTCCATGGACCTTGCCTTCATGAATTTTTCTGTAGGCCTATGCATTTGTACTTCTTTTCATTTTCAAAGTATTTTATATTTCCTGTTTAAGTTTTGTTCAGGAGTTTATTCAGACTTATCACAAGCGCACTATTTTTAAAATTGGACTGTACATAAGGATTTCTTTCAAATGATGCAAAAAGTCAATCTCTAATTGCTGAAACTCTCTCCAAGTCAAGATATCAACTTCCAAGCTTCAGGATCCTGCTCAGACAAGGATAAATTGAATTGAAGTTGCGTCACATAACGATAACTTCATTTGGTTTACTTTTGCTCTGAGTGAAGGACTTGACATCTCGAGTCCATAGGGCATAAATACTGAATGAATCATGGCAGATGCTAGATTAATTTTTTCAAGACCCAAGCTTTTCAAAATTATAGAATGCAAACTTTATCCATAGCTGACATGAAATGATCCTCAGTTAATTAAACCTTATTAAGGCTGCGTTATGCAAAGCACCTTTGTTTGGTTTATGTTTTTGTCCTGGGATTTGCACTTCATTTGCGAAAGAATGTCAGTTTTTTGCATGGCTACAAAAGCGGTGATTGTTCAATCTCAATAAAGAAATAGACTGGAATAAGGCTACGTTTCAGGTGTCTAATTCTTTGGATCCCATTTTGGTTCATGAATTTTCTCTCTCTTTTTTTTTTAGAGCGTTCTTTGCATTTAGTTATTTCACTGCATGTATACCCAAGTTAGGTAGATTATGGTCCCGTTCAGGTTCAGAGAAATCTACTTAAAAGTCGTTATGTTATAAGACATTCTGCAGCATATATGGTTAAGGCAAACCTTAATTTATTTGCTGAAAAATATAACTTTTTAAAATCAGTAATATATATTTTATATTTATCAAATGCGACACTAAGATAGGCATATTATGTTCCCCCAAAAATTTAAGGCTGTGCATAGCATGCACTGTTCAGGAAAAATGTCTTTTCCTTTCCCGTTTATTTGAACGGGGAAACATGCTTATTGTATATGTATATATATATATATATATATATATATATATATATATATATATATATATATATAAAACACTACCAGCAACAGGTAGGTGGGCACCGTCCGAGGACCACCACATAACTACATTGATTTTCTTACACAAGTGAGTGACCGTCAAATAACAAAAGGGGAAAGTAACCCAGGTTATTCTCATAAAAGGTTGCTCGCGGTGGCTTTTTTAAGTTACTGATTTCTCCTGCCTTTCTTCAAACCGTGGGGACCAAGTTCAAAGACCAAAAATATCAATTTACTCCATGGGGTACAAAAGACAATAGTAAATAGGCCAAAATCGATCTTAGCCACAAAGATCCTACACAAAAGATATAGCTTTATTTTGTGCTATCTCTCTCTCTCACTCTCACTCTCTCTCTCTCCCTCCCTCCTCCTCTCTCTTTCTCCCTATCTTTCTTCCTCTCTCTCTTCCTCTCTCTCCCTCTCTCTCCCTCTCTTTTCTCTCGATGCTCTTTTTTCTCTGTTGGTCTCTTTCTCTCTCTATTCCTCTCTCTCTCTATCTTTTCTCTCTCTTTCTCTCTCTTCCTTTCTGTCTCTTTCTCTGTATTTCTCTCTCTCTCTCTCTCTCTCTCTCTCTCTCTCTCTCTCTCTTCCTCCCTCTCCCTTTCTCTAGCTCTATTTCCTACTCTTTCTCCCCTTCCTCTCTCTTCAAAGATGGCAATTTCGGCGCAGTGACTACTGAATTCGCCCAAGGACCAAAAGCTGATACAGTTTCGAACCACCGGCTCCACGCCAATTGTGAGCCAGTGCGTCAATAAAAAAAGCCTGACTTCACCAACTAGAGAGGAAGCTAATGTATTAAAATCTAGCTATCTTCACCAATTAGCAGACATGCTACTGCTACGAAATGTATTAAAATCTATCTATCTTCACCAACTAGCGCACATGCTATTGCCACCAAATCTAAAATCTATTTAAACATCTTTACCAACTATCAAACAAGCTATTTGCGCTAAAAGTATTTAAATCCATCTATCTTCACCAACTAGCGAACAACCTATTGTAACCAAATCTATTAAAATCTATCTATCATCACTAACTAGCGAACAATCTACTGCCACCAAATTTATTAAAATCTAGTTATCTTCACCAATCAATAAGCTACTGCCATCCCATGTACTATAATCTCCCTATCTTCACTAAGTATCGGACAAGCTATTGCCACAAAATGTATTAAAACCTTTCTATCTTCATCAACTAGCGAACAAGCTACTGCCACCAAATGTATTAAAATCTATCTATCTTCACCAACTAGCGGACAAGCTAAAGACACCAAATGCATTAAAATCTATCTATCTTCACCAACTAGCGGACAAGCTAAAGACACCAAATGTATTAAAATCTATCTCGTCACCAACTAGCGGACAAGCTAAAGACACCAAATGCATTAAAATCTATCTATCTTCACCAACTAGCGGACAAGCTACTGCCACCAAATGTATTAAAATCTATCTATCTTCACCAACTAGCGGACAAGCTAAAGACACCAAATGCATTAAAATCTATCTATCGTCACCAACTAGCGGACATGCTAAAGACACCAAATGTATTAAAATCTATCTATCTTCACCAACTAGCGGACAAGCTAAAGACACCACATGCATTAAAATCTATCTATCTTCACTAAGTATCGGACAAGCTACAGCCACCAAATGCATCAAAATCTATCTATCTTCACCAACTAGCAGACAAGATATGTCCACTAAATATATCAAAATTGATCTATCTTTACTAGCTAGAGGATAATCTTTTTCCACTTAATGTATTTAGGTCTATCTCCATAATTTGAATTTAAAAAAGAGGTTAGAATGTTCTTAGAAAGTAATTTCCTTAAATAAATCCCAAAAATGTTTTCATGTTTAAAAAATAACAGTTGGGCATAAATATTATCTGAAATACATCTGTTGTTGAGCTTTTAGCACTCATATCAAATCTTTGCATTGAATGCTAACATTGGAGTTGCTCTAACCACCCCAAACCCTCACCCCTTTTTCCAATTCACCCCCCCCCCC
>BLXT01002310.1:279253-302858 GCA_019648995.1 Plakobranchus ocellatus | reverse complement strand
TTTTTTTTTTTTTTAAATTTTGACATTTAATCTGAAAACACTGGTGGAAGCATTTGACTGGCATGGCGGTTTTTTGCCAAAAAAAAAAGTCCCAAATTTTGTAACCAAATTCTTAAATTTTGAAGCAAAAAATGGCAAAACTTGCAAACATTTTGCGATTTTGTTTTCGGTAGAAAACCAACAATAGATTTATATAAGAGAAATGTGAAGTGATATTGAACATAGATTGATTAAATGGTGAAATAAAAAGGATTAGTTGAAAAAAAGATCGCATTTATTGAAAAAACAGAAAAAAAAAGAAAAGAAAATTTTCAAAAAAATCTTTTCCAACAAAGTTGTAATAAATAAAAACGAGTCATTTCAATGAGCTCTCCGACAGATTCCATCGCCTCTCAGACAACACAATGTTGTACAGCGAAAAGCTCCTCTCAGCATCGGCAGAGCTAACTGTGGTATAAACATAACGCCTCATGCAACTGACAAAGTTTGGAACTGCCGCAAAGGCAGAGTCCCAAAAAATGTTCTTCGTTGATGGCCTCTGTGGGTGAGGTCTTCAAAGCAGCTGGACTCAGGTTTTGGATGTAACTTGTAACGTCTGATCTCCTGATCTGGCACCAATCTCCATCCAGGAATGCCACACAATTCGTTTGGAGGAGGCACCATGACCATCTATATTTTAACTCGGGTGGAGTCAACCCATTAAACTAGGGACTGACTGCCTTGGTGACTCTTTACAGAAGGTGCGTTTCCCATTAATCTGGTGGTGATATTAGACTTTATGAATACTCTCAAATTCCAAAATGTCGAGAGTAAATCTCTAACCCCTTCGTCTGGGGTCGGCTAGGCTGTGCAAATAATTCCCCCACCTATGGGGATCAAACCCAGGTGCTCAAACAGTAGCCAGCACCATACCACTAGACCACTGAAGCGCCCGGCTTAAAGATAGAATGCAATAATAAATCCGTCAACATAGAAGTCCTCCAAAAAAAAAAAAAAAAAAAAACCCTTTTGGTGGCTGTAGCCCTGCCTAGACATTTAGTCTAGAGCTATCACCATTTCTTCCACGTAGGACTTTACTTTAGGTTTAGATAATAATAGAATCTATCTAGATCTAATTATCTTGGCTGGCAATAGTTGAGAGAACACTGCTCGAAGACTGTTATGAAAGAAGCTTTTCTTTTCTTTTTTTTTTTTTTTTGCAGGTTGGCTTGATTTTTCTGCCAGTTCCCTTTTCAACTTATGCTTTCCGGAGCCCAAATGCGAAGACACACTTGACTTCCTCGTTTGGTCAAGAACTAAATTGCAAGTAACGCAAAACAGTTTTCGCCTTGATACACTACATGCATTTCTGTAGGAAATTGTGCATGCCGTTCCATCTAGCATCATCGTTGGTGCCACACTTGGATTTTTCATTGGCCTTCAGGTCTCTCGCTTTGATTACAAACGTGTCCGTTTTTTCTCGGTAGATTCTAGATTCTCTAGGCCTAATGTCGAATTGAAGATGTTTTTACTCCTGTTAGAGTTGAAAGTTTAACAGAAACTGGCATTGGCTTAGCACTACACAAATGTAGTAGCAAAGAGAGGCTACTCCAGTAAATTTTTCTGAAATTGGAAAGTCGACGAAATGGTTTAGCTTTTTTTTTTTTGGTGACCACAGGTTTAATTTTTTTTTTTTCTTTCTTTTTGGAATGTCACCAAATTTTGCAAAAAATTGCAAAATTCAACAAATTTTGCGGTTGCATTGCAAAACAGGAAATTTGGGGGTTTTTTTGCGATCGCGTTGCGGCCGCAAGGAGTGCAAGAAACCGCCATGACAGATTTGATAAACAAGGAGGATTTTTAAAAACAACAACAAACTAAATAAATTTTATAGTTGTCTATGAAAGAACTTGTGCAAATGAATATTTGCCGTTTCCTCCGTGAAATATTTTAAATTGAATACGTCCCTCTTTATTATGCTATAACATTGTGTGAGATCTTATTAAGATCTTAGTATTACATGTACTGCTGTACAAAAATAAGAGAATGTAGAGTATATTGATAACACTTGTCGTTTCCTCCGTGAAATATTTGCGATTAAAAAGAAAAACAAAACAAAAATAACCTCGTTTGAGTCATACCATAATGTGAGTTCACCGCCATTTAATGATTTATTGCCCTACTCTGTCATATTTCTCAATAAAAATGTTCTCACTGTTCTGGCATGGCGGTTTTTTTGCAAAAAAAAAAAAGTCCCAAATTTTGCAACCAAATTCTCAAATTTAGCAAGCAAAAAATGGCAAAATGGTGAAATAAAATAGGATAAGATCAAAGAAACATCGCATTTACTGAAAAAACAGACAAAAAAAATAAAATTATTAAAAAAAAACATTCCAACAAAGTTGTAATATTCTAATAAAGAAAAACGAGTTGTTTCAATGAGCTCTCTGACAAATTCCGTCGCCACTCAGACAACACAATGTTCATAAGGAAAGCTATTCTCAGCATCGGCAGAGCTAACTGTGGCATAAACATAACACCTTGCGCAACCAACAGATTTGGAACTGCCACAAAGGCCGAGTCCGAAAAAAATGTTTTATGTTGATGACCTCTGTGGGTGAGGTCTTTTAAAGCAGCTGGACCCAGGTTTTGGATGTAACGTCGGATCTCCTGATCTGGCACCAATCCCAATCCAGGAATGCCACACAACCCCGTTTGGAGGAGGTAACATGACCATGTATATTGTAGCTTGGGTGGAGTCAATTTATTAAACTAGGGACTGACTGCGTCAGTGACTCTTTACATCCGATTGCGTTCCCCCATCAATCTGGTGGCGGCATCAGAATTTATGAATAATCTCACATTCCACAGTGTCGAGAGTAAATCTCTAACCCCTCCGTCTAGGTTCGGCTAGGCTGTGCAAATAATCTCTCACCAATAGGGATCGAACTCCGGTTGCTCAAACAGTAGCGAGCACTATTCCACTAGACCATTGAAGCGCCCGGCTTTAGAAATAAATTGCAATGGTAAGTCTGTTGGTGGCTGTAGCCCTGTCTAGACATTTAGTCTAAAGCTATCCCTTAAGGATTTTACTTTAGGTTAAGACCTAGAATCTAATTACTGTAGATCTAATTATCTTGGCTGGCAATGGTTGAGGGAACACTGCTCAAGTTTTTTTTTGCAGGTTGGCTTGATTTTTCTGCCAGTTCCCCTTTCAATTTATGAATGCTTTCTGGAGCCCAAATGCAAAGACACACTTGACTTCCTCGTGGTCAAGAACTAAATTGCAAGTAACGCTAAACAGTTTTTGCCCTGCTACACGTATTTCTTTAGGAAATTGTGCATGCCGTTCCATCACCGTCGTCTTCGTGCCACACTTGGAATTTTCATTTGCCTTTGGGTCTCTCGCTTTGACTACAAACGTGTCCATTTTTTTTCTCGGTAGATTCTAGATTCTCGATTCTCTAGGCCTAATGTCGAATCGAAGATGTCTTTACTCCTGTTTACCCCAAAGCTACGAGTTTAAAGTTTAACAGAAACAGGCATTGGCATAGCACAAGTAGCAAAGAGAAGCTACTGCAGTAAATTTTCTGAAATTGGAAAGTCGACGAAACGGTTGACCTTTTTTTATTTTTTGGTGATCACACGTTTAATTTTTTTTTCTTTCTTTTTGGAATATCACCAAATTTTGCAAAAAAAAATTGCAAAAATCAACAAATTTTGCGGTTGCAATGCAAAGCAGGAAATTTCGCCTTTTTTGCGATTGCATTGCGGCCGCAAGGGTTGCAAAAAACCGCCATGCCAGACTGTTGTACATCAACAAGATGATGTATATTGTAAATGAATACTCATTTCCTCCATGAAATAATTGAAGTTGAAGAAATATCTCGTATAAGTTACACATGTACTACAGCCCAAGTTCTCTGATTTTTTTTCTAATTGTCTCATATAATATTTCTTCGTAAGGACATCTGATTGCTGACGTTATGCGTTTTTTCCAATATTTCTTTTGGCTATGTTTGAACTAATTGTATAATAAGATATGTTCATACTAATATAATAAGAGACAAACCCCATCCCATATTGACTCTTGAGGCTCTAGTACATCGATTAAATTAATACTAATTTAATGATGCATGTCATTATTTTTAACCCAAGGTCTGAAGATCAAAAGACAAAACCTTTAACTTTAAGCATATTCATAAGGCCGACATAAAGCTATAATATCATCCACAAAAATGAACTCAAAATGTGTTAAAAATGCTCTAGCTCTTTATTGCATGACAGTAAAAATAGAAGAAGAAGGTGCCTGTTTAGATTCATAAAAGCCAGTCATCAATAACATTTAACAACAATAACAATCCGTTTGTGATCACCACCCTGCATATTATTACGCAGGTTACGTTTATGTTGACATTCACATAAATTTCTGCATTGATTTAAATTATTATGTACTGCTAACTACCAAATGACAAAAAAAAAGCTGTGCGACAATTCTTAACTGTTCTGATGTAAAATTTAGTCAATCACTCAATCAGATGAATTGTAGAACTGCCTATTCCAGGTGCGATAATGACTTATTCCATCATGAACAGGACTCCTAGAGTCCTTTAAACACATGCAGAAATGAAAATAAAATAAACATTTCTTCCCCCCCCCAGTGGATAATTGATTTGAGCCACTGTGACAGCATCGGGTTTGCCACAAACTTCACTCTAGGTGATTCGTACAGATTAATTAACCTGGTTACGTGTATGTCTTGTCTTCTGAGCTAGTCATAACAAATTGGATGTTGGAAACTAACATTTTTTTGAGCTATAAGCTGTAAAAATATTTTTTTTTAATTTCTTGCTCCTTTTTGATGAGAACTAATAAATAGAAAAATAAATATCAATATGAATATCTCAAGTGAAAAAAACAAAAAAAAAAAACAACAAAAATCTAAATAGCAGTTTTTATCAGTTTCAAATATTGGAAAAAGCCTAGTTTAACGTGTGTGGACCTAAATATATATATATATATATATATATATATATATATATATATATATATATATATATATATGTCTTACTTATTTTCTCCATCACACTGCTCCTGTAGATTAAATTCAAAACACTTCATTTGAGAACTAAAGCACAAGCTTAACAACAAGTCACATTTTAAACATTTCCCAATTACTTAATCTAGACCTACATCCTCTGAGCTGTACAAAGTTACACTTGAACAACTGTATAGAGATGTTATGCTGCAAAATGATTATACCATTTTAACCTCGTTTCACTAACGTATAAAAAAAAAATTAAAAACATATTTTATACATGCATTTTCAACATTACTCCTGCTATCACTATCTGAAGCTGCAAAATATAACCAATTTGTAGACTTTCCTCAGCTAGATGTCATTATATGCATCTTTTAAAGAATCACCATCAATCCCTGTATTTAAACCAATTGCAATCCAAACAAGAACTGGTTTTCTGAAACTTACAATTTAAATAAATATACGAATGAATTCCAAATAACCATTAATTCATAAACTTTTCTTAGATACGCCTCAACTGCGTATTTTCTACTTTTGGTAACAAAGGATCTATACTGAAATTCACAAAGATATAAATCTCACACACCGTCAAGTCTAACCAAAAGCTCATGTTTCAAACGTACAAAACTCTAGACGTGGTCCCATCTTGAGATGAACATAACAACTTTACTCACATAAGCACTAAAAAATACAAAAAAAACCAACAACAACAAAGAAATGAACTGCATGAAGTGAAATAAATGAATATCAACAGTTCTTTCTCTTTCTTGGAGACCTTTTTTTTTTTTTTTCTCCAGCTTGACAAAATGTTTGTGTTTGTGTAAGGAAAATTACTTTAAAGGATCATTCAATCCTGTGAAATGATTTGAACTTTAGTTGGTTTTTTTTTTTTTTTGTCCTCGATATTAATTTTATCCTAACTGCAAAACATTGAACTAATCAATCCTGCTTAAAATAATTGTAAAATAACATTAACAAGGAAATCACACATTTTGAAAACAACTTTCAAGCTTCCTTTTTCAAAGCAGAACAAAGGCTATTGTACATTTAACATTTTGGTTTGCTCCAATACAGGCAAATAATGTTATAATATTAAAAAAAACTTAACTTAACCTTATTACTGGTGGACCTAGTATAAAATGCATTCACATTCTCTTTTGGCATATTCTAAAGAAAAAATCTTGCAAAAAAACTACGGATATTTCAATATATTCTCTTTTGCACAGTAAAGGTAATAGGGACTTTTGCCAGCGCATTTCAATACTTTTTATTTTTTTAATGCTACAGGAACCTGACAAAGAATTGCATCAATAAAGATTAAAAAAAAACACACACACACACACACACAGACAGCCAGACACATGTACAGTATGAAAAACGGTTTGACAATATAGGAATGCACGATATCACATAATAATAATTTAATGAGTTTCTTGATTCTTTAGACACAAACAAACCAGTTTCTCACTTCATTTGACTTTTGGTGTTTTTTTTTTTTTTAATCAAAGCAAAGGCGGCAAAAATAAGCGAAAGAAGTTGAAAAGCTTGCATGCACAAATACAAATTTCACAAAAAAAAATTTGCAAAACAAGATCACACAGAGACACAGGCAAGAAAGATACATATATATGATCTACATCTGCTTAATATAAATGATTCTTTATACTCCAATAAATGATTGAGAAAAAAAAAAAAAAGGAAAAAATGTTTCAATATAGGCCTATAAATTTGTGAAAATTAAAAAAAAAAAACAACAAAAAACAAGTCAATGTTAAGACATGGTTATAATTATAATTCATTCAATTCAATTTTTGTTAATCAATTTAAATTAAAAAAAACAAAAAATAGAAAAGGGGTAAGAGGGGGTGACCTGCCTATAGTTTTTTATATTGTCAGCACCAATCCTAGCTGCAACACGCATAACTCTCTCACGTGTGTACCTATGCGATATACAACAGACATACATGCAGCATTTGTAGATGTAAATCATTACAGTTTAGTTTTCGTTTGTTTATGCTTTTTTTTTTTTAATGTACATAAATATATATATATATATATATATATATATATATATATATATATATATATATATATCTCTTATCTTCTGCTAATTCTTCTTCCATTATCAGATATATCATGACCTATAGGATTCTGTACATCCTCTTTCAAACACACAAAATCATATATGATATAATTTATCAAATGTTAAACATACACAGCACATACTCACACATATGCATATACATATGTTCTAAAACATTCTACTTAAATATATCAATGCTAAAAAAAAACAAAAAAAAAAAAAAAAACAATACAAGAACAAACAACTTTCACAGGCGGCAACGTGACTATGGCAGCTAATAGGCTTGGCATGTTCGGTTGAGAGTTATCTGTCCCTTCCGATCCCTGCAGCTCAACCAGGCAAGACTTTTTCAAGGGGCAGACAACTGCACAACCAGCTGCAGACCGTTGTTGTGTGTGTGAGCTGGACACGTCACCCTGATGTTGTCATGTACCGGTAGGTGAAGGCCACGGCCAGAGCCACACCCACTGGGAGGAGCCAACCCGTCCAAGATGAGCTGTGTAGTGAGAACAGAGAAATGAAAATCAAAAACCTTCTTACAGGCACCCAGGATTTTTGTCACCATCGTTCTTCCATAAGGGATTATTTGCTCATTCTTATCTTAATATTCCAATCCTGAAATCTTTGCTCATTATCACAACTTTATTCATACTATACTTTTTGAGCCTCTGTGTTTGTTGTAGTTAAACTAACATGTTAACACTTTCACTGTCTTTTTTTACACCTGATATTCGCCAATGTTTGTAATCATCCAAGACAAGGAAAATTTTATCTCAATTGTTGTTTATACCATTAATAATGAGAGCACTATTTTGTGTGATATGGGATGTCTGAAAATTCAGACTGTTGGTATGGTATATACGCGTAAAATTATCATTTTGCAATCAGGCACAGATCTCTTGGTTGAGTCTGACAAAAGTTGAGCATGGCTGAAGCTGAAACCCTGTGTGGTCAAGGTATTACAATCACAGGGGGGCCACTGGTGGACTAGCCACAACTCGGGCTCTCCTCTGAAAGTTGCCGGGGCACAATTATCTGATATAAAATTTACAATTATCCGTTTATTCATTGAATAATATGTGACTTGAAACCAATGAGTTACATTTACTGATGCTGATTGACCAACACAACTCACTCTTTGTTTTTGCTTTTTAATTCTACTAGGGCCAAGGTTTTACTTGGCAGAATTTCTCAATATTCCTATAAAAATGCTTAGGTGGATAAAGAAGACTCTAGGCCCTACTTATAAAAAAAAAAAAAATTACAAAAAAAACAGAGCAGAGTTCAAAGGTTTCCTTCCATATTTTATATTCTTTAAGTGTACTGCTAGTATGTTATGTTTGTATGCTCAAGAAAATAGAAAAGCATTGCCTCCATTAAGCCCGTCTACTTCGATGCTACTAATGTGCTCTCGAGCTTTTTCCCCCGCTGTGAGACTAGACATCAACGGTGGGCTCGAACCGGCGACAGAATGGCCCCATATTTCTGGGAAGAGCATGCTAGTCATCATACAGCCATTAACGCCGACGACGACCAGGGTTATGATTAAAGAAAAGGTACTTGAGGTAGTGAGTGGTAAAACTTAAATGAATTTAAACAATACCTTACTTTCCTTTTAAACTAGCTTCGACTACAATTTCTTCTTTTTTCAGTAAAGAATATGTTAAATAGAAACAAAGCATGATGGGATTTATCCAGGACTTCTTTTTTTTTTTTTTTTTTTCTCTAATCTATACTCGTTGACCGTGTATAATGCGCATATGTGATGATAGCGGCGGCGGTGATGGTGGTTGACGGTGGTTGTCAAGGGCAAAGAACAAGAGTACTCTATTGGGGAAAGAGATACCTTTGAAATACGCAATGACACTACAGCATTCATTTCACAGTAGGATGAACTAGGTGGACTTTGTACACTTATTCAGATAACGGTACGGTAAAGGCCAAAAATGCAGTACACTCAATAGATATTAATAGTACTGCAAGGACTAACGTACCTATGTATGAGGCCCTATGCGAAAGGGGAAAAAGGATGGGAAAACCCGATTTTGGCTTCTTTTCTAAGTTTTTTTTTCTTTTTTTTTTTTGTAAAATAATGTTACTGAGAAAGTCTTTAAGCTCAGTAGTTTTTATCAAGTCTTGTCCTTGGGCATTACAAAATACAAAACAGTGTTCGCTTTTATCAAAAAAATTAAAATTACATGCCTTAATTAAGTTAGTTAAAAGAATAAAGAGGGAAACTGTTTTAACCTCCACTCACCTTGGCCCTTATTTATCTTTTTTAAATCTCAAAGTCAAAAGTTTTTATAGACAAATCTACAATAATAACAATAGCAGCAAATATGCCATAGTTTGAAAAAAAAGGGGGCGGAGGAATAGGAGAGAGAGAGAGAGAGAGAGAGAGAGAGAGAGAGAGAGAGAGAGAGAGAGATGAGGTGGTGGAGAATCGCAGGACATGACTAACTACTGAATAAGGGCCATAATTAAGGTTCACATTTTCTCCTGGTATGTCTGTACATATATAGAGACGGTAGGCGGTTGACATAAAATAATGCAAATGAAGAAAAACAGTTTTCTAGTCATGAATGCTTCCACTCTTGATTTTGTACACTACATGTAGAACATGCTACATTAAGCAAATGGGACATTGAGGCTTTGTAGCATAAGAGTAATAATGCTGAAGCACAGGCCTAGAGACTTGGCTGTACATTTACGCAAGAAACCATGTCCGTTTGGATTGGGCACGCAACCGGGTGTTCTCAGGGTTCGAGAGCTCGAGTTCGAGTCCTTAATAAATAAAAAAAAATTTTTTTTTTAAATCCTTGTTGAGCTTAGAGGAAATTCGTTGCTGAGACCACTACAAAGAACGCTAATAGCAGTTATTGGAATTTCATCTTTGCATAATCTATGTACTCGCTGGGCAAATAATTCGCAGCCTCTTGTACTACAATGAAGCTTCCCATGAGTTCCAAACAAGAGAGCAAACGAATTTCTGTTTACAACAGCAATGGATATTTACCGAGTTTAAACCGACTATCTGCGAGATTGTGCATTTCTGCTTCATGAATCTGTCGTCTCCTCCGCTTTGTTTGCCTCTATATGAATAAATGTGTACGATTATCTACCAGTGAAAATATCGTGACATCTAATCTACCTCCCTCCCTCACTGCCAACTGGTATCAAGATCAACGTTATCAGGCACCAGCAGCATTAATTTATTTATTGTCTCCAACAAGCGACAAGAGTAAGGACAATAAAGGGGGGCACATGTCCAGCTACATTTACATATGAGGGAGAAAGGGGGAGCCGCATATGACTTGGGAAAAGGATTGAAGCGCACAAGAAGATAGGCGGAAGGGTGGGAAAATAACGTAGAACATGTGAGGAAGATTATTTTCGGCCCTCCCTGGATGGCCGTAGCCTTAATAAAGGCGGGGGTAAAGTAGACCATAGGTTAGGCTTCGATAATACCCAGGAATATAATCCATAAGAAACTTGCACCTGGGCAGAATCTAATGACAATACATGTGACTGTGCCCAACCCGTATATTCATGTCTATCTATCTATCAATAAAATATATATTTATTTATTCATTAATATATATATATATACATATTAAAGAAGAAGTGATTTACTGCAGTGCTATGTCGCTGTAAGAGAGAGAGAGTAAAAAATATGAAAGATAAAGCCAGAGGGAAGATCAAATTCTCTCGCATTCCAAATCTTTGTTTAACAAGGCAAATAATTTAGATTTTAATTGGTGCTCTCCCACTCCATCTTTAAATTATTGGTAAACGTACACGACAAAATGATGTAGCTCTATACCACATGTTGGCCTACAACATATTATGATGTGCTTTTCTGATTTATTATATTTTTTAAAAAGCTATATGACAAAGAACAAAAGAGTTTAGGCGACACGTTTTCACGGAAACTAATTTTGAGAGAGCACAATATGAATAGATTGCTCAGGACTCAGGGAGACAATAGAAAAAAAAAAAAAAAAAAAAAGAAACGAAACCGTTCCCATATAGGTGAAATGCTTGTGACAGCGCATGCATATTAATTGGAAAATATGGTGTAATTTTCAAAACGGAAAAAAAAATTGCACTTCTTTTGTTTGTCTTAGACATGGTCACATTATGCGGAATGTTGTTATAAGTTACATGCCGAGTAAATGGAATGCACTGTAACTAGTGAATGGAAAACTGGAGTGGAGAGCAGGTGCAGGTGTGTGTGTCACCCCGCAGTGCACAGGAACAGCAACAGCAGCAGGGGTGATATCCAGCGGCAGCGCTGCTACTTCACGCCTTTTCTCAATTCTTTCTCGCTTATCCCTCTTTCACATAACATGCCCTTGAAAGTCCTCTCGTGCAAATAGTTCACCAGTCCTCTCCTTTGTGGCATCTAACTATTCCCATAGGATACTTGGTATCCACGTCTAACGTTCCTTGAATGACATCCTTAAAAGAGGAGCGTTTACATGCCTGTGCCTTATAGACATGGAATTAAAAGGGAACTTACAAGAGTTCTAGTCTTTCGTTAGTCGCCGACCCTCTAAAGTTTATGATTGTACACTGAGGCAACCACCTAATTATATGTTGTCTCACTGATATATATAGAGGCGCCGTGAGAGGCTCGAACCCGCGGTAGAAAGGTCCCTGCAGATCTCAGGGCGGATTCGCTATTCACTGTGCCACCGACCTAATAGAGTTGGACTGATAGTGGTGGTGGTGGTGGTGGTGGTGGTGGAGTAGTAGTAGTAGTAGTAGTAGTAGTAGTAGTAGTAGTAGTAGTAGTAGTAGTAGTAGTAGTAGTAGTAGTAACAGCAGCAGCAGCAGCAGCAGCAGGAGAAGCTGCAATAGTAGAAAAAGTACAAAGTAGCAACAGCAATGGTGGGAGTAATCCCAGTTAGCGCTGACATGAGGAGGATCTTACTTACCTGTTTTGCGTGGACACGGTTCCTGTAGGGCCGGTGTTCGTCTGTAAACACAGAAATTCATTTCAGGAACAGGTTGAAGTAATTGACAGTCATATTTTCATTATAAATATGTACACAGCGTATGTCCACAAATACTTTACTCTTAAGCTCATTTATAAGGGAAGTATACTTAGCAATTCAATATATGGTTTTCTTTCCAAACAAATTAATTGCTATTTGCAATAGAAGTTCAATACAACAATTATGAAATCACAGTCCCAGCACGCCTGTTATATACTACACTATAACATTTCTTTTTTTTTCTTTTTTTTTTTTTTTAAAAGCATAACTTTTAAAAAAATAAATCCTAGCAACATTATTTTCTATTTTTAATTTTTGCATTCTCTCTCTCGGAATATGCATTCTCTCGAACACTCGGGAAAATAGGTCCAATCCTTACTTTCTCGAAGGCAAAGGAAAAGGGATCCGCAAGATTCAAATGTGAGTGTCTCTCTATTGTTAAAGATTGTTGAAGATTGTTGGCCAAGAAACTTTATCACTGTTCTCTGATATATCATTATTTGCTTTGCTCCCATGACATAAATTTTGCATGCGGTTATACTGCCATCATCTACGAACAATGATCTCTTGTGCCAATACATGTATGCTTTTTTTCTTTTTTTTTTTTAACTTTCGTTCCTTTCCTTAAAAACACGTCGTCTGTTTTAAGTAGACAACATAAAAATTGCCCATATTATCTCAATTCATCTGTAGGCCTATCCCTCTTGACTAACAGTCAAAGCCCCGCGGTCAATCTTTCTTACTGAACTCTCTCTCTCTCTCTCTCTCTCTCTCTTTACAAAATAAAACGTTCGAGAAAATAAGGTCGGAAACTACTAACCTTCAGGAAAATAGGGACGGCAAAAAAAAACCCACAAAAAAAACAAAAAAAAATTAAATTCAATTAAAAAAAAATTCTCTTTATATATCCATTAACATCATGATTCGATAAAAGGAAAATAAGGATCATGTGAGATTATTCATCAAGACAAAAGCAAAGTCACCACATGCACCTCTTTATAATAATACTTTACTATTACTCTATCCTCGGAAAATATAGGCATACTCTTTAGGAGCAGAACAAAGATACAGTCATTCACGTTATTTCATTGAGTGTCACTCTTTTCGATGTTTTACATTGAGAAAATCATAGAGCAATTTTTCGGTGTATACGTCTGAAAGATGCTTCCATAGATGGACCTTTCTTTAATTACAAAAGGAGATTCTAAGTCGCACTTCTGGACTTGATATTAATGTTACCCTCAGTACATTTATACGAGCGAAAGGGCAGGGGAAGGGGGGACAGAAAGAAAGGAGAGAGAGAGAGAGAGATGAAGGGAGAGAAAGAGAGGGAAAGAGAGAGATAGAAAGGAAGAGAGGGGAAAAGAAAGAGATGGAAAGAAAGACAGGAAGAAAGAGAAAGAGATGGAGAGAAAGAGAGAGAAAGAGAGAAAAAGAGGGAGGGAAAGAGAGAGAGATGGGGAGAGAGGGGAGAGAGAGAGAGAGAGAGAGAGAGAGAGAGAGAGAGAGAGAGAGAGCGCGAAGGATGTGGTATAGGAAAAAGTTGCTAAGAAAATTTGGACAAGTCTACAGCTAATCAAGGGAACTGATTTTCCTTATCTGGGATTTTTTCAAGGCACCACCCTGTCTTATTATTGTAGTCATACAACGTTGGGATGCGTTCTTTTTCTTCCCCCAAATAGAATTTCTAACGCGCTAAAGATAATGATAATATAACGTCGCTTTTTGTGTGTATACTTGGCACATGTAATTTCGATGGTAATCAATTAAAAACATGAAAACTGCATTTATAATGAATACATTTGTATAAGAAATACTCACAGCGTAGGTCTTTGTTGAGCGATCATCCTGGAGAGAGAAGACAATACAAAAAAACAAAAAAATGTATTGATATGTACATATTAATTCACAAACTGTGTATATTTTTGATGACATGGTTCTCACACAAAGAGCTTGATAACCCATCCCGAATCGGCAATAACAATGGACCTATTGTGTGCCTGTGTGGTTAAAGCCCTACGCCATTCCAATTTTTATATCGCGCCCTCATAATTTCTGTTTGAAGCTTGACATTCTTATTTTTTGCTTTTGATATTTCTTATTTATATTTAAAAAACCCGGCCTACCCTTAGCTTTTCATTCGTCATAAAATCAACATTGATATAAAATATATCTAAACCATTGATCAATTCACAATTTTTATGATCTCTGAAAAAAATGCATTCTGTCTAAACACCTACACTTTGTAACCACCTGACACGGATAAAAAAAACCCAAAACAAAATAACAATAATAACAATAATAATAGCATTAACGGTAATATGGATAATGAAAGAATTGGGGAGGGCGGGGGGGTTGGCTAACGCGACGAGAAACAAGCAGTCTGGATGATGATTGCCAGGGGGTAGCTGTGATTGTTGTCATAGTGCTGACGGATTCACAGACTCGGCCAAGCCTGGGGAACCAGCTCAACCGGGCCGAGAGGCCAACTGGGCCTCCTAGATACGTGCATTCCTGAGACGGGGCGGTACTTGGACAATATACAAAACACAATCGACCATACAACTCGACCCCGCTGACAAAAAAACATTTTCGTCCCTTAAGCAGGATCCACCTCTATAAATAGTGAAGAAGATAAACATTTTTTTTTTTAAACTGTATCCACATTATGACAAACGGACATTCTAAACGGTCTTCCAGTTTGAAGGCCGTATTTACTAAAACTATGTACATGAAAAAAAATCAATGTCAACAATTCAACATAAGAGGTCTCTCTTTAATTAAGTACACGTATGATTTTACTTGTGATGCGATACATTTACTCCAGGTGGCAAACCCTCTTTCTCCAGAGCCCACAAAAAAATGAAGAGTTCAAGAACATCGGCCGCTTTTATCAGCCCTCAACACTTCTTGGGTTAAGTAAATTTCATGCCGTAAAACATGACGTGTTTTAGTAAGATTTAAATTATAAAAGTACACAACAACTGCACTTGAGTTTGGCGGGTCAATCGATACTTTTACTGGGTTAAGAAAACGAAATCCATGCACGGAACAATCTTCACATTATAGTTTGCACAGATTCATACAGAATTGCCAACCTGTGCGATTCACTTTACTTTTTCGAGGCAATTATGTCCATATTTCATGAACCCTTTGAATACTAGCTAAAACTGCAACAACCATTGATATAACGACTGAAGGTTAAGTGCCTGCAATGTCGATATAAGTACACATTTCATAATGTTACTGAACGCAGAATCAGGTGATTAACACCTCAGAGCTTTAGGCGTTAAGATGGAAGTCAAAACAAGAGGAGCAGCATTTCATAAACTTGACCAATCATTGTTATTTAAGAGAACTTACACTTCTTACAGTTACGGTACGACCATCTCAGAGGAACCTTCATCTCCTCTTCATAAGGTAATGTTCTTTTCGCAATAAGTAAAAGTAAAGTGGGTCCCATGCTTATTCCAAGCATCGGGTAACCAGTAGGATCTCAATGTTCCTGGCATATCATATGGCATTATGATGAAGTAATTTCCATTGCTTTCCTCGCCGCCTTTACTTTCGCCGGGTGCTAAGAGACCTAGCTACCATTTAATGCTCGGTGGACACAGAGGAGCAATGAAAATTTGTCTTGGCCCGGAATATAAGATGATCGGAGCAATGAAAAATTGGCTTGGCCGGGACTAAGTTGGCTTAATTGAGTATTTCGATGATTAACTAACTACCACAGTAATATTTATATCTCAGTAAGTCAAAAAAAAAAAAGGTTAGATTTAAACGCTGAAATCCCTAGAACAAAAAGAAGCGATTAGCAACGGTGTAAATTTTCCGCAACGTTAGCATAACAAATCTTGACATTTGGAATACGGTGGCCTTTAGAGAATGACAAAGTGAAAATTGATAGCGATTGGCAAGCTATCATGTGTCACTCTTCATTTATCTGTTTGCAAAGACAAACCCACACACAGCACGTGTATACAATGTAGCTTGTCGATTGCAGCACCGTGTTAGCAAGCTCACCTACCCAGCTCAGTTCGCCCGTTCGATTTCACCCGCTGAGCCGATCCTTCTTTGTTTTTCTTAAGGCAAGGAGTAAAAACGGTGTACGGATCCCTGTTTGACGGTGGCGAAGGTTTGACTATGCTGTTTTTCTAAAGAACATGATTTTATAAATCGCATGTACATTTCCATCATTACGAAAAACGTACGCGCCGAGAGAGAGAGAGAGAGAGAGAGAGAGAGAGAGAGAGAGAGAGAGAGAGAGAGAGAGAGTCTAAACAACGATGGGACAACCATGTTGCTTTTATTTATGTGCTTAGTTTCAGTAAGATAAAAACATTACACCTCTAGTGTAGCATTGTAGTCATCGAGCGTGGTTCAATGATAATGAAGGATAAAAACCGACCGAAGCAGGTTTTTTTTTTTAAACGTCGCTTGTTGGAGTGGTTCGGAAAAACAAATTGTTCTACTAATGTGATCGTAATTTAGCCTTTTCAAACACCACTCTGACTTGCTGGAAACTTTAAACTGGGAGAACTGCCGTTTCGATCTGATCCACCATGGTACGTGGACGTTAGGGCGTCCGATTACGGACAATTTACATGGAAATGTCAATACTCCCGTGTTTTTGACGGTTACATGCTAAAATATCGTTACATCCTCGTGTTAATAGATCAGCATAAACGTTTCCAACTGTAAAACAGAGACAGGCCATAGTAACAGTGGAACAATTTTTTTTCCGCTGACTCCTAGCTTAGCAAGAAGCAGACTGAAATTTTAGAGGGCTCGCCATTTGATGCAGCTTTACTTTTAGATTTATTAGGAACGAGGAGAGCAAATTTGCCAAACACAGCAGCTTGGCAATAAAAGAAACAGGAAAACTAGGGCCTAGGAGACGGAAAAAAGGAAAAAAAAAATAAATGATCCACCATATCGCCCTAAAGAGAAGAAACGACATACACGGAAATCAATACGAGGCGTTTTATTTGCGAACTGTATCAAAAAGGATCGAATGCGGTGCTTAAACGACTAATCATATATAGAAAATTCAAACTCGCCCCCGAACAAGCAGAGACTTTCCTAACACACGATCGAGACTGTCACCAACAGCGGCCAGGACTGGGGCGACTGAAGTGGTCGCCCATTTTGAATTTACCTCTAACTAAAATCGAAAAATGATATAAACCAAAACCATGGCATATTTTTCATTCCCATGTTATACGACCCTGGCTTGGCGTTTAGTATGTGACTGTGTTGATTTCATACAGGCTGTTCAAATTTGAAGGCCCGAGTTAATTAATCGCTGCAGCAGTGAGTCATGTAGGCTTCATTTTTTTAATCGAAATAGTGTCACTTAGTTGTTAGTGCCCCGCGGTTTTTCTTGGCAAAACGGTCGTAAAATCACACAGCACCAATCTAAGCAAACAATAATCTTAATTTATTTGGGCTTTTCTCAACCACCATGCCTTCCGATTTCTGACTCAAACCATAACTATATATATATATAATTACTTTCGCTCAACACATTTTATGTGCTTTCCATATAACCTGGAAAAATCATATGTAAAGGCCTACCGGATGGAGGTCTCCAATAAAGTAGTCCTGCATGAGTTCCCTTGCGTCTGTTGAGTGGCCCACGTCCTCGAAAGCTTCTGTGGCGTCTCGACCTGCCGATACAGACAACACACGCACACACTTTAAATTATTTACCTGCTAACAATACAGACAATACACACACACACACACTTTAGATGGTTTACCTGCCGATACAGACAACACACGCACACACTTTAAATTATTTACCTGCTTATACAAATACACACACACACTTAAGATGGTTTGCCTGCTGATACAGACAACACATTTTTTTAATTATTTACCTGCTAATACAAACACATACACACTTTAAGAGAACTAACATCGCAGAAAACAAAGAAATGAGGTCAAACGGTGGAAGTTTAAAATCTCAACTACTCCTTGGGAGCGCCACTTTATACAGATTCCATCACTCTTTGGGTCTGCAAAATGATAGATCTAGTATTTGGCATGAAGATCATTTTTGTACCTAGGGCACCCAAATAAGGTGCTGTGGTGGTCGGCTGGGGCAGCGCTGTAAAGTATTCCAGTCTGTTGGCAACGTGCATAAGACAGACCGTTGGTTGTTGCTTGAGAACACCGTACGGTAGTGTCTGGACCGAGTCAATTTTACTAAAGACATACCACAAGAGTCACAAGGCATAGAGTAATTTACGGCCATAGGCACGGGAGTAACCAACATGCAGCCGAGGTATGGATAACCTGACGATCGATGCTATTAATAAGATTTATGAGAGGTAGAATGGACGCCGTGCGTCTGTTCTCACTTTGGTTACAAAGTAACATACAACAACGAAAAAAAAAAATGCTAAATTTTTTAAAACTGCAATGAACGTAAATGGTTTGGTTTTGTGTGTATCCAGTCCACGACCAGGTGATCTCAGGCCTTCAGGCCACCCATTAGGCCAGAGCAAAATGGAGCGCTATTATGGGTCTTTAGTGAGGCATTGTATAACTCCCGCTAAAGACCGCTCAGATGTTCTGACCACACGCGGAGGCAGTTTCGTTTCGGGCTGAAGATATCGTTGATACAAATCGAGGCGGTTCTTTGGAAAGGCAAGGGCAAGCGGGGATGATGAATTAGGCCCTCAAGAGGCAGTTAAGTTATATTGACTGGTGGGAGAAGTTATCGTTTGCGTCTGGTAAGGAAATAGCATAATCCCAACGTGGAAATGATGCGAACGTTATTTTTTTTTTTAAGTTACTACACAAACTGCAGTTTTTATATCGATATTTTAGATCGATCAATTTAATATGAACCTGCCCAGTAAAATCAAAGATCGTGCACATTTTTGTTGAGTAAATAAATGTTGTACATAAACATCTGCCTTTATCGAGCAGGCTTTTCGGTCAAGGATTATTCACTGAATGTGAATAAAATATTCGACATCAGCTAGATGATGGTGTTTCAAGTACAAGTAAACCTTTGAAAAAGCCATAATGATCTTAACGTTAATATGAGCCTGTTTAAAAGTTGGGCAGTTTTCGCGGAAGGGCTATGGGAAGAAACAAAAAGAATTCTTGCTTTTGGGTCTTTCATTGTCTGTGCCTTACACAACATTACACCGGCAATTCATGCATAGTTCAATTGCCGATTTTATGAAGATCACATCACACAGTGCGCACGACATTCACGACAGACATCAATGGTTAAGCGTGTGAAGCAAGCAGCCAAGGAGGGTCAGGGGGCTGGCCAGCTAATTACAGTGTCACTGGGGCAAAAATACAACAGTTATGTTGATATTTAGATCTGGGTCTAGAGTACCATTAACTCGTCTCCTCTTTTCCCTTCACCTTCTCCTTTTTTTTTTTCAGAGAAATGAGAGAGAGGGAGAGAGAGAGAGAGAGAGAGAGAGAGAGAGAGAGAGAGAGAAAGGAGGAGGAGGAGGAGGAGGAGGAGGAGGAGGAGGCTGATCATAAGTGGCCATGAATTATTCAAAACGTACGTGTATTACACGATGACTGCTTGTATTGCTAATTCACACTGGCTCTGTATGCGATATTGTGATTCAATGCCTCGCGCGGATATTGTAGCCGTTGGGCAGAAACCACTACCCTCTTAAGTCTTTCTAGCTAGGGGGCAAGATCGCAGAAATGGAGAACCAACAACAAATGGAAATTAGGATAGATAATAACAATATCATGTTTCTTAAACGAATGGCGTAAACCGCATTCAAACTGTGTGTTAGAGGGCAAGCGCAAGTAATATTTAAGCTATGTAACTTTTATTCTCCTCTTCAGAGGAGTGGGTTTGGGTCATTGTATATAGCCAGTCCACAACAAGTGATCTCAGGCTTTAAGTCCCTCCGTCTGGTCGGGGAGCCGATGGCAGAGCTCGAACCCGCGACAGAAGGGTCCCTGCAGGTCTCAGGGCGGACTTAGGAGCCAATGTGTCAGCGACGCCCCCAAGGGCCAAAGCTAAGTTCTATAAAATGTAAATATAGGAGTCAATGTGCATTCAAAAAGAATTATTTTAAAAGAAAATCTTAGAGGAAAAAACCCCGTGACGTCTTTGCGCAAGACTTCAATTCAGTTGTTAAACTAGCAGCAAAAAAATCCACGCAAGACGGTTTTGTTTGGAGACAGGGTTTCTATCTAGCTTCTAGAATCTTCTCTTATTGTGGAGTCCAGGCCTGGACCAAGGTCTTGAACACGATAAGATTTCAAATTATAAAAGAACGGGAGCAGCCACTGCTGCTGCTATTACTACTACTACTACTACTACTACTACTACTGCTGCTGCTGCTGCTGCTGCTGCTGCTGCTGCTACTGCTACTACTACTGCTACTACTACTGCTGCTACTACTACTATTACTACTACTACTACTACTACTACTACTACTACTACTACTACTACTACTACTACTACTACTACTACTACTGCTGCTGCTGCTGCTGCTAACACTACAACTACTACTACTGCTACTACTACTACTACTAACTACTACTGCTATACTAATACTGCTACTGCTACTACTACTGCTGCTACTAGTACTACTACTACTACTACTACTACTACTACTACTACTACTACTACTACTACTACTGCTACTACTGCTACTACTACAACTATTACTATTACTTCTACTACTACTCATGCTATTGTATTTGTGTCATTTAAATACAATCTTATCTTTCTATGTCAATTTACAGAAAACATTTACGGTCGCGGAAAGTAGGGTAAATGATACTGATCATCGTCTCCATCATTATTAATATTTAGAATAAGCACAGTTAGAACACTCCTTCCAGAGGTGATGCTAGGGTAAAGGATTTGTCCGGAAATCTAAAAGGACCCTCTGCCGTGGATTCAAACCCGATCGCCGCCAGATCGGGCGAGCGCCAAAAAACCTGAGGTTAGTAAGAAGTGACCGTCCGGGCTACACCACGAAAATGACCCCTTTTTTTTTTCTATAAATTATGACATTGAGGGGAGATATCTGAGTAGATAAATGTACATCTTTGCCGTGCGGTATGTAGCTTCCCAGATTTATTGAGTGTGTGTGTGTGTGTGAGAGAGAGAGAGAGAGAGAGAGAGAGAAAGAGAGAGGGGGAGCATGAAGGGTCACAAAGAGATAGAGATAGATATATAGAAAAAAAAAAGACAGAGAAGGGGGGAGGCAGGGAGGAGGTAGGAAATGAGGAAGAAATAGATTTGAAGATGAATATAAAGAAGTCAGAATTAAAACAAGAACAAAAAAAAAAGAAAAGAAAAAGGACCCCCCCAGTTGTGAGCACAATAAAAAAAAATATAAAAATCATAAAATTTAAATCAATATCAGGACATGGACATAGTGTCATCCCCAGAAAGATGAATAAATGCGCAGAATAAATATATAAATGGATAAATAAATTCTTCAAGTCAACAGCCTATTAAAAGTGTTATATAATGGCTACTTTTTTTTATTTTCACGACTATTCAACAAACGACTGCTGTGATCCAGACACTATGTCATGATGACTCATGCCAACACACATCAGTAGACTAATGGGGGCGATGGATGATAAAGCAGAATACAAAAAAGAAAAAGTAGGTCACAAATAATCAAGTGACGATAAGATTCAAAGCTCTGTGCAATGGCTTCAAGCATTAACATTTTTCAGTGCATACATGACTGTATTGATGTGCGTGTGCTACCTCTGATAGATAAATAGAAACATGAAGAGCTAGACCAGGCTAGGCGGATCATGTATAGTGAGTGACACATATAAAACAGGTCTCGGTTACGAGAAACTAACCATTTGTAGACGAGACGAACTGTGCGGCAAAACTTACCAGCTTCTTCTATCAAAACCTCCTCTCCACCGGGATGCTGGGAAAGAAAAAAAAAAAAGAAGAGATAGAGAGAATAAATCACCATGGTTAAAAAATTAAGACACCACAGAGACAATACAATTATCAAACAAACAAAAAATTACCTTTCAACAGAATTACACAAGCAACGTCTATGGTAAAACACACGAACAAAGCGCTTGAAACAAAGCACTTGGTTAAAGCAATAAAAAAAAAAATGAAATAAAATTTAAGCCCCCCAAATTTCTTTTTCCTGTTCGAATCATCGTGGTATCTTTCATCATACAACCAATTTTCGAAATTGCAGGTGAGGCAGCAGTATTGTTTATATGACCTGTAGTAGACAGTGTGGTGAAACTTTCCATTTAAACTATGTACCTTGTAAGTATAACCCTTTAAAAAAATGAGAAAAACCAGTGTGTCAGGGGTGGCCTTCAGTGACTGACACACGGACAAGTCTAATTGGGGGTGGGAGGTGGGGCTGGATAGAGCAGAAGGAGACAACATATTTTAGGATGCTCAAAAGGTGTAAAGATGTTGACCCATGCCTTGCTTTACAGAGGCATCCGCCGCCAGGTATGATTTTTAGTAAATAGACGTTATACCGTAGACAGTGGAAGGTTTCTTCTACTTCTGATGGCTCAGATCTATCTATCTATCAGGTTAGTCATATCTGAAAAATCTCGCCAGGGCAGAAGTTAAAAGAGCGCACGTGATGGATGATTTACTCTTCAACAGTGTTCTAAAACTTTCTCTTTGGACCTATCATGATGTCGAACCTGTTTGTGTCTTTATAGCAGAGAAGATCCTGTCCCGTTATTAGGGCACTGAGATTAATATTTATGTATTATTGTAGCAAACACGTTAAGCTGGTCCCTTGGACTTGCAAATGGGCAACCGCTACTGTTAGTGATGGGTAGCATTTAGTTAATACAGGATAAAACTAGTCTTCGTTATGACTAAACATGTTAGCTTCCATCCCCTTCAACATCAGCTGCATGATTAGGCAAAGCGCTGGAAAATCAGCTTTTAGCTCTTAGTACCAATTTTGTTCAAGTCATCGTATTTTTTAAAAAAGTTTTTATGACATCAAACACTAACAGTAATCTTTGACTGTTCCATACATTGGTCGATATCCGCTACCTGCCATATCGCTTTACCTGAGTTAGTGTGGCCCCCTCTTTATGCCATGCAGCATATTCCTTACAGCGATTGTCAAAGCTTCGATGTGCTGTTTGGCATAATTGTAACGGTACATGTCCCCGTATCGGCGCTTTGACTCCGTTGGGATCTAGCGTTAATGCAAATGTATATATACTATTGTGTATTCACTACAGATCTAGCATTAATGCATGTATTCGCTACAGATCTAGCGTTAATACATAATAAATGTACTACTAAATATTCGCTACAGCAAGCGTTACCAAATTATGATCCAAAGTTATGTGAGATCCTACTAAGCCTATTGAGCCGAACATGACTAATCTTAACATTATCTGCAGGTCAAAAAATATGCATAGAAAAGATTTTAAAAAGTCCTCTTCTTCATCGAAAAAGACAGACACCAGTAGCTTTTAATTCATTGACTCTCTCTCTCTCTCTTTCTT
>BLXT01002310.1:256647-266792 GCA_019648995.1 Plakobranchus ocellatus | reverse complement strand
GAGAGAGAGAGAGAGAGGAGAAGGTAAACAATAAAAACATAAGGGCATAAAGAATGGTGGAATAAAAGAATCTTTAAAATTTATGTTTAAAAATGCATTCTCAAATCAACTTAAAACACTTAAAAGTCTTTTCAATACCATTTCAAATTGCTTTCACAAATATTAGAAACGCAAGTTTTCAATATTATGCATAGTTCACAAAAAGGATTAACAAACGTCCTATGATCACTTTCAATTTTTAGCCCACATTTTTTTCAAGGCAAAAATTTTTTCTGATTTAAAAAAAAATTCAGAATGATTACAGAAAACCCCTCCACTCTTGCTTACTCTAAATTTAAAATTAGTTCTACACTAATTTCTAATAGTATCAATAATTTTTAAAAATGAAAAAAAAAAGTTAAAGTCAGAGAAAATAAATGACCAACAGTCCTGCATTTAATGATTTTTGGATAATTTTTTGGAAAGGATGAAATATAAAATTATGCCATTTTCAAGATTCACAAAACTCAACTTTTTTCCCCCTAATACTTAAATAAAATAGAAATTTTTATGACAACCTTTTCTTGGAACAATTATTTGTATCATCTGATTTAGTAAAACTTGACTCAACATTAACTGACAATACTAAAAGGGCAGTCAAGAAAAACACAGAAAGTGACCACACTTGTTCAGACAGTCTCAAAGAGCGTCATCCTCAAATGGATAGCAAGACACCAACATTTCATTTACATTCAAAACAACAGAAGGCCATTTAAAAAAATCAAAATGATGTCAGATCCTGTGTTAGTCAAAATTTTCAGGCTTCAACAATTTCATGAGTTTTTGTTTCTTTAAAAGACAATAGAGTATTAATTTCTTATGTTTCGCAGTCACTGTCCATAAGATTATCAGTGGTGTATAGAATACAGCATTTTCTCTCTCATCACCAACACAATTTATCTTTCTCACTTTTTAATCATTTTCACAAATTTAACAAGGAAGACCAACTTTTTCTCCTTGTCAATTTTCCTGAGCTGTTGGTCTTTTATAAATTCTAATTCATAATAAAATCTACGCCTAAGTATTACAGAATTATCCTTCTTTTAAGCATCAGAACTCTTGTATTTGGCTAATACAATACATATCCAATTTCCCACCAAACCATTTTGAGCATTCACAACATCATATCAACAGATCATGAAAAGTGCACTTTTTACATAATTGTACTTAATGTGTAAATTTGTCTTGTATTATTTATATAATATACACAAAACATGACTCTCAGTTCTATGCTTCCCTTCATTCATCCATGGTATTCCCCGAAACACATATACATGTATATGTACAGTGGCCATAATGTGACCCAAGATCCCTCTCGTCTGCCCAATTTCTGGCGCTAATATGATTTAAAACTTGGTTTGTATCCGCTGCTCAAGGTTGAGAAGTTCATGCAAATTTCCAGTGCTATCATGATTTACAACTCAGCTTGTATCCGCTCCTCGAGGTTGAAAAGTTCATGCATGATTTCGTGCGGGAGGTCTTCATTGACTTGCTCGTCAAAGTATTTGTAAATTGCATTGACCTCATTCTGCCAGAAATCCCTGGGCAGGCTGAAAAGTTCCTCCATGTCTACAGTTTCATTCATCCCTTCCAGGTTCAGTGTGCCTTGCTGGGGCACATGCCCGATAGGTGTGCGTTTGGCAATGTCTTCACCGTCACAGCGGCGCACTATCCAATCCAGCACACGAGAATTTTCACCAAAACCAGGCCAGAGGAATTTCTTCTGGGCATCCTTGCGGAACCAGTTGACATGGAAAATTTTCGGCAAGCGGGCTCCAGGCCGCTCACTCATGCTCAACCAATGTTTCAAGTAGTCACCAAAGTTGTAGCCAAAGAATGGTCGCATCGCAAACGGATCGTGCATGATCATTTTTGCTGTGAAAAGGTTGAGGTAGGAACAAATTATGTAAGATAAATAAAATGATATCATGACACAAAATATGCATTGATCACCTCAAAGAATTTTACTATAAAAATTCTTTAAAGTCTGACACTTATGTTTTGACATAGCATTAAAAAAATCATAATTTTTTTCTTTCAAAAATGTAACTGCATATGCCCCGTGAAACTTCAAAATTAATTTAAGTATTCTACCAAAAAGGAAGAGGACTTGATGAAAGCGACTATGAATTCTACATTACAAAACTGTAACAGAGAACTTTGAAACATCTTAACACCATTCATCAAATTTAAATATGCAAAACCAAAATCAAATATACAAACAAAAAATTTTTTAAAAAATAGTGTGAGATGCAGCCTACCTTTGTGTTCTGCTGCAGCTGTTGATTCTGACCTCATGGACGCACCAATAAAAACGCCATGCTGCCAGTTGAAAGACTCGTACACAAGGGGGACACCTGCAGGTCTGCGGCCACCAAAGATGATGGCATCAATAGGCACACCTTTCGGGTCCTCCCAGTGGGGATCCATGATGGGACACTGGGCGGCAGGTGTGCAGAATCTGAGGAGCAATTGACACTTAAATTTATGTTCTGTATTTTCGAGCGTCACCTTACTCTATGTCATATTTGTTATGAATATAGACTATCTCATGACAGATTTTATGGACAAACACCAACACAAAGGCAAATTTCAGATTCAAATGTGAATCCTTCAAGAACTTCTGTGGAAGGTTGCTTAAGCTTAATGACATTAAATTAAAATATCTTTATATCTAACTCGTGCCCAACATTTTGCCGCAACATTGCACAGTACAGATTGTCATAAAATAGAAGAAAAACTACACATCTGTAAAAATTTAAAACAACTTTTAAGGTTTTTAGCAAGTAAGATATTAGTTTTTCTTTATTTTCCATAAATTTTCAACTAAGGTAATCTTTTTTTGAGGTTGCAACAATCCTCCAAGTCGGAGACCAAATCTTAATGTTGGGCAAAGTATTGTTTATCTTGATTTGATGTTCTACAAGGTGCAACCAAACTTATTATTGCAAATATTTTTCCAGCAAAACCCTTGATCTTGCAAACATAGAAGAGATATAGTCTACAATCAACAACAAAAATGAACAGAGGATCTGAGCATGCTCAATAAAAATTTTATATTTAAGATCTTTGTAAGACTTCTGTCAGGATAAATTTGATTACTAAAGCTTACTTTGATATGTTTATTTCCCCTAGGTCTCTTTCAAATTTTAAACACAGAGTTCACTATGACTATCATATATGAAACGATATAATCTTTGTATGGTGATGATAATACTATCATTTTAGAAGTTCCATCCAATTCGAAATTCAGACTTTGACCAACCAGCAAAGGGAGGTTATCCCTGTAATACACACCTAGAGTTTGGATGGGCTGCAGGTCTGTCTGAGTTATCTTTCTTCCAGTCCTCATCACCCAACCAGGAACGGATCCTCACATTTGGGTCGACTTCTGACTCCAGGCCCTCCCAGAACACTCCACCATCACTTGTCTCCGCAACATTGGTGAAGATTGTGTTTGACAGACAAGTTTCCATGGCAATTGGGTTTGTTTTCATAGACGTACCTGAATATTGAGGCAGAGAAGAAAAAAGATAATTTAAATATGCCTGCCAAGGACTGAGGGTGAACACCATATATGGTTTTTCTGCTTCGTTTTGTCTTATTTTATTCATCCACTACAATTTTTCCCTGACAGGATTTTTTTTTATTATTTACTATTTAAAGGATCAAATGGCCCTTTGAAGCAGTCAACTCAATAGCCGTAATTTGTATAAAGGCACATTCATAGATATATCTTTAAGGTTTGGCTAAATCTTAACCATTTATAGAAAACAGAGCATACATTTAAGATCTATTTAATCATCCGTGTCTTCAGTTCAAAGGGTGTCAGAAGCAATCTGTTGGTATGTTGTTGATACGTATGATTATCTATGTGGTGACTCAATTCAAAATGCTGTAAACAGCTGGGGAAATGTCACATATTAAAAGGAAAACTCAGAAGGTTGATCACAATAATGTGTTATATAATTATAGAAATCAGATGTATCAGTTGCTATTGAGTATGGCTTCATGCTCCTTCCCCCAATACTTTTTTTTAAGGAGAATGTAATCATTTTACTGAGGACAATTAGTTTTAATAAATAAATCAAACAAAATATATAATATATAAAACTGACCTGGGGCAACGCCAAAAAATCCTGCCTCAGGGTTGATGGCCCGGAGAACACCGTCCTCATCAAATCTCATCCAGGCAATGTCGTCTCCGACACAGGTTATCTTGTAGTTAGACATGCTTGGTGTCATCATGGCCAGGTTGGTTTTGCCGCACGCACTGGGAAAAGCTGCTGCTATGTACCGCTTCTTGCCTGTTTCTAAGTTTTCAATACCAAGAATCTGAGGGAACAAAAATATAAAATTTGTCTCATTGGTTTGAACACTAAAATTCAAATGTCAAGATTGTGTTGATGTAGATTTAGTGTGACCATAAAATTGAATATTTTATGGCTGGAACAAGAGAAGTGGCTTATGACAAGTGATATCTATTTTTGAAAATTTAGAGTTTATGAGTAAAAAAAAGATTATTTCAATGATTTCTATCACTTGGACTATCAAATCAGCTTTGATTGATAAAGGCGCACGATAGCTAACAATACAACATTTAAATGCGAAGATATAGAGGTAAAAACAACACAATTTTACCTTTTTCATATACTATCCAACAACATTTTTATTTTCTATTTACCACAAAACGACTCATCTTGTGGTGACATTACAGACAATGTGTCGAGGAACAGAAATGATTTTTAAAGAGTGTGTACGATGAAGAGCTTGAAATATCATCCCCATTATTCCCTTTCAAGATGAAAGCAAATCTTTAGTACTTACTAAAGTGCTGTGAAAAGATTTCTTTCTTCCATGCAATATGACATACTTTGTCACTTGTTAACATTTATTGAGCTTAGCTTGTGCATGAACTCTATTTCTTTTAATTGGTTTTTCTTTCATCCCGTTAAAATCATTACATTTGTAACTTTGGCTCTCAGCTAGAAAAAATTAAAGAAAAAACATCAATTCGACAGGGATGCTTCAAAATTAATATAGCTATAATAATAAAAAAAATGTACAAAAAAGGGAAAACGTTTTTTTTTAATTTTGAATATATCTTTTTTTCTAGAGTTACAATGCTTGGATTATATCACAGACATTACCCTAAGCTATCAGATCATTTGCAAAAAGTAATTTGAATAATTACATAATAATAATCATAATAATAATATTAGTGATAGTCTGCATGCACCCACCAGCATATGCTCTGCTAGCCAACCCTCCTCCTTGCCTATATTTGAGCCAAGGCGCAAAGCTAAGCACTTTTTGCCCAGGAGCGAGTTACCACCATAGCCACTGCCAAATGAGTGGATCTCATTCTTGTGTGGGAGATGGGCGATGATGGTCATCTTTGGGTAGCATGGCCAGTTGTTGTATAGAGGGGCTGTCATTGAAAGTTACAGGGAGAAAGAGAGAGAGGAAAAAAGCGGGTAAGTTAAAGCTAGTGTTTTCTTTACCACACAATTCAGGGATTAAACTTGCTATTGTTTGACATAATTTATGAGAATGAAAGATTTTAAAACTATTAAAGAAATAACCATTCATCTATTTGTAGTAAGTCCATACAGTACAATGACAAATGTTGAGAGACCAGAATAAATTGCAAGAAAAAAAAAGGTTGTTGAGGGAATATAGTGCAAGCATCCTAGATAAGCTCTTCCATTCAGTCTTTATAAAGAAAAACACAAGAGAATTAAATCGACACTCAAATTTATAGAAATTATTTGAACAGTAGTAATTTCATTATTCATTCTAATAGCTGTTGCAGTATATTGTACACATTCAAAAATATATATCACAAATTATATTATTCTTTCTATATTTTGTTTTCAAACATAACAAGCTCTGTTCCTACTTACATGTAAGAGGTAGGGGGCAGCCGACTGAGTGTAAACATTTGATGAAAGAACCTTCACCGAGAGCCTCCAGGACTTTCTCACCCATGCGTGTCATGATGCGCATGCTAGCGACAACATATGCTGAGTCTGTGAGCTGAATTCCAATCTTGGAGAGAGGTGACCCTACAGGCCCCATACTGAAGGGGATCACAAACATAGTGCGTCCTGCAAAAGCAAGAGGTGGAGATACCTGTGAGATACTTTTTCACATCACAGAATATAGCTGAATCAGTCATTAGTAAAAAATAATTGAGCATGCCATTTTTAAAATGTATCATAAAACTGCCATTTATGTGACAATATTCTTAGTGATCTGTATATCACAAGATCATCCAAGAGTTATATTAATTTAAGAGATAAATCAAATAATAATAATAATACCGACAACAGTAGTAGTTAAAATAACAGTAATAAAAAAAAAGAATATTATTTGTAAAAGATTACTTTTCTTATACAAACGTCATATTTTACAACAGAAAATCCAGTGAAAGAGAGGGAAAAGGAAACCATCAAGCCTTTACACTGGCTTTGACAAGTCTCTGAGTCTGAAAACTGCACACAGCGTATGTGTTTCCAAAGACAGCAAGGATAGGGAACAAATTGTAAAGTCTAAACATGAGGCAGAAAAAACTTGTTTAAAAAGAAAAAAAAAAAAACAGATGACATTGAATCAATAGATAGATAAATGAATGAATGAATCAAATCATGCATAAAAAATCTAGAGGAGTTTTGAGATCAGTCCTAATTAGTTTCATGTCACAATATGTCATTTTGGAGAAGAAAAAAAAGAATTTTAATTTTTTTATCAAGTTCACTGACTAATTACTGCTCTATCCAGTTTTTCACAAGTGTACAGCTCATGCAATGCAGTTTTGAAAAGTTTCAAAGATGTCAATTTTTCAAAATGTGACTAATAACTCGCCTGGACTTGTCTGGAGACATACAATACAACTTTAACCATATTTGCACACATTCCTCCGGTCAAACAGGCACACACACAAGAACCAACCTTTCATGCAGTCTGGGAAGCGCATGTTGAGTTCATTGTCCATATCCTCAGGGTCCATCCAGTTGCCCAGTTGACTCTTGGCGCCATACTTTGGCGTGGGGACAGTGTCTCGTCTCAGTGGAGTGGAGATGTAGGTCAAGCGCTCTACACGGGCTACATCTGCAGGGTCAGTCCTGGCTAGCCAGCTGGTAGGGTACAAAGAGAGAGGGCAGGAGGGGAGAGGGTGAAAATGATGTTCAAACAATTTAATCATTTAGGGATGCTGCTTTAAAAAAAAAAAAAAAAAAATATATATATATATATATATATATTATATATATATATATATATGTCAATTATAACAGTATTATGATACTAATTATAAAAACAACAGCAACAATATTAAAATGAAAATAATACTTTTCTTTTTTCTTTATTTTGGTAACCCCAGAGCAGGATAAGAAGGTGGAAGTCAATAAGATCAACAAGATTATCATTATAGTTGTTAAATGTCCTCTGATTATCAGGAGCAGTAAGACAATCATCAAAGTGTGTGCTTATGAGTGTGGTTTTAGCCTCGTCTTTTTCACCACAATCATATTATGAGTTTCTCTTAATTTGGCTGAAGCCAGGGTGATTTTTTTTTTTATCTATTTCCCTTGCACGAAAAAAAATTACTGATGGATCACTAATCATGAATTTATTATTCAGGGCTTCAATCTGCCACGGTGTTTTTTTGTTGTTTTTTTTTTTGTGTGGATATTAGTGCCCTCTATGAATCTCTATGTTCTTCAAAAAGGTTATCCTGTCTATTGTATGGATTACATTTGATGTAATGCTTTTGTGCAATAATATTGGCCGTGGAGATGCATCGCGGACAAAGGTATGTGCATTTATAGAATTATAGGCTCAGACTTTGACAGGTGTTTTGACAGATGGTTGACTGCAAAAGACCTGGATATTAGAAGCACCGGTACTTCGGAGAAGAAGAAAAAATTGAGCTCGCATAGACTGAGATTTCACCTAACCTTAGTTTGGATCTTTTTAATATTAAGCTCTTTGAACTATATTTTCAAAAAATGCACCACCCATCTCCACCAAAAAGGTGGCAAAGTGAATAGAGAACCCACCCTGAAATCTGCGGGGATCCTTTTGTTGCGTGTTTGAGCCTCTGGGATCACGTTTTTGTGGACTGGCTAGATACAAAAACCAACCATTCCACATAAAATTTGAACCAGCTAGATCCACCGTCAGTTTCGCAAACCAGGGCTTTAGAACGCCTGACCAGGCCAATTTTTTCTTTCCTTTTTTGACCAAGCCGAGGACGACACAGACCGAATAATTCAAACTGTCCAACCTATAAACTGGTCGGCGTATCATCGTTAAAAAAAAAAAAAAAAAAAAATCGATCCGCGTTTAAAACCTAACAACCTCCCACAGTCACGTGACTTTGACAAGCCAAGGTCAATGACTCCACAGGGTTCACACAGCATAACAACTAAAGTTTGTACAATCATGTATACCACCATCATGACAGGTCGATGTACTGCAGTGACTCGAGCAATGAAGTCAAAGGGCCACATTACGTAACCTTGCATGATAACGCGTTGGGTCAGAATGACTACAGGCTCATCATCATTGGCAATGAAAAGAGAGCAATGTGTCCCGATATGAGCCACAACGTTTTATCTAAGACGGGTCGCACAAAATGTGATTTATTACCATATTATTATCATGATTGTACTTTCGGCATGTTCGCTAGTCAAGTTGGCGTATCACAGTTGAATGCACCAGTGGATTACTGTGGGCGAACAGCAGCGCCTACCAATTTTGCCTCAATTTTTTTCTCTATATTCTTTGAACATAACTGGTGCAAGCAATTTTTTATAGCTTTTACGACAAAAGATTAATTAATGCAAATTATATAGGGGTAAAAGATTAATGTCTTCATATGACAAAGCGATATAAGGATGTAATACTACAATTACAACTGCTGCAATTGCTACTGCTGCTGCAGCTGCTACTATACTACTACTGCTACTGCTACTACTACTACTACTACTACTACTACTACTACTACTACTACTACTACTACTACTACCGTGGCTGCCGTCACAGTTTATGCTTCCCCTACTGCCATCATCAGCATTAAAATGTATCAACATCACCACCTTTGTTACGACTACCTCCACCATTTGGCAACCATCAATATGACTACGCTGCTCTCCACACCCTTCTCCTACGCTCAGCGACTCATGTGCCTCATACACCTAGAGCACAAACACCATAGCTGATTAAGGCGGAAAAAAATAGGTTCTAACACTTGCAAACTCAAGCCATAAAAAAAATAATAATAATAATAATAATAATGGAGTCTATACACCCAGAGCGCGCGCACACCAGCGCAAAAAAAAAAGAAGATGCTACCCTTTCTACCATCCTGACCTATATTTCCTTCAAAATTTATTTTTACTACTTTTTACGACCAAGGCACGCTCACGGGACGGGGTATGTTTTGGACCAGCGTTTTCGACATCAAGTAAACTTATAACACTGTTTGGATAAGGTCTATTTATTTTCAATACTGACGCACAATATCGCACAACAGCACAGCACGTACACAGAGGCTAACGCCCTTTCCTGTGACGGGATGCACTACATATAAAAATTGAAGTAAGTTTGATGAGATGTGCACCGGGTGTGTTTGTAATGTAAGCCAGGTGGGCGATCATCCCAGTCCCGGCCACTATTCTTCAGGTTGCCGAGTTGCTGCTAATCCCCTCTCGACTCCCCTTTAATTGATTGCTATGGCCATGGTGGTTGTTGTAACACGCACCTGCTGAATATTTAGACATTTAGTAGGCTATACACTGTCTCTATATCGGTCCATCTATCTGTCTACATCTACCATGATCTCCATCCTCCCCCTCCTCTCTCTCTCTCTCTCGCTCTTCTCTTATCCCCCTTTTTTTTTTAGCTTTTTTTTTTTTTCTTTTAAAGAAATCGCCGTAGTCTGTCAATAATAAAACAAATGTGCGTGCCCAGCTAAACGAGAGGCCTGCTCGCGTGTGCTCAAAACAATTAATTTTCTACAAAGCCCTATTCAAACAACAGGCCTTTTATTCTAATGAAACCTCAAACTTGTATATGCAGGCGTTCTCACGCATCTCAGC